>BDMB01000015.1:2503314-2598563 GCA_016859785.1 Macrotyloma uniflorum
ATATATATATATATATATATATATATCTGCTATGCTTTGAAACATTGGACTTCATATGCATGAACACATATTGAAGAAAAAATACAATATATCATATATACTGAATTAGACCCAGTGATGTAGCAGTTAATTCAAATTCATTGAAGTGATTGGCAACACTGGACGCACCACCCTTCTTGTTTGTTGACCTTGCACCCATATCTCTCTGAAACGGGTTCTGATCAATGCGTGAAGCACATGATGAAACATAAGGTGTAGACAATGAAACCGAATGATTCCCAGGTTTCAGGTAGCAACAGCACCACCAAGCAAAGCAACGAGAGTGAACCAAACACATTCATGAGGGTATCAAAGTGATGATCTCGTATGGCAGCATACTTGAGCCTACACAAGGAGGCCAAGCAATGAGCAAGAAAACAAGCAATGGAAACCCAAATGGTCTTTGGATGAAGCTGAAATGGGGTGGGATTCTCCGGATATCTGATTTGGAAGAAACCGAGAAGTACAAAGAAGGTGAAAGCAACAAGAGCATCCAGTGGATTAGTCTCTATTGGCATGTTACATATTTGGATATTGGCTACATTAAAAATTACTTGAATACCTCTCATTCTGAAAGCACGATCAGCCATTAAGAAGTTGAAACTTTCAGTGATTTTGAGGACAGCTAAAAGAAGCAAGAAATTAAAGATTGAGATAAGAATATGAGTATGTATGGATGACTAAGGGTGAGGTTCTGAACGTTTTTATACTAGCAGAATTCGTGGCGTTATCTTATTGAATTTCTCCATTTTTAATGTCCAAAAAGCAGATTCTCCATGAACAAAAGTCAACCTACCTAATCGTATTAGTCACAAAAGTCTCTATCAAAGTTATAAATAGTGAGAAAAACTATTATAAATCGTAGAGTCTCTATCATATGTATAATCGGAGACGAAAAGTTCGAAAACACTCTACAATTTGAAGCACAATACTTGTTTTTATATTTGGTAGGAAAACCTCTCAATCCTTCCATTTATACATTCCGACAAGGAGAGAGGTCTCAGTGCCCCTTGTTCATAACTTCAAACGACGAAACAAACAAAAGGAAAAGAATTTTTTATTTAGGGCGTCCAAACCGCGTATTATTCTACGACTTTTCTTTCTCTTACGTAGTGCACGACCTTCTCAGTGATTTGTCGAAAAAAATGGCCAGTGATAGTTGTTACTCTTCCTAAACCACTTTCATGGCTTCTATCTTTTTTCCTAACGAAATGCTTGTCTCTTCTGGGAAGATGCACAGAAAATTTGTGAGGAAAGTGGTCATTATCAGTTTCTTTGAGACGATGAAAAAAAAAGTCAAGCATTATTTTTTTTACTTTTATTTTCCCTTTGTGGTAAAACACGTAAGCTTTTCCATTTGCAAGCTGATTGTAACAGCGACCAACCCGTGGGGACTCTGTTGTGGCATTTTTGGTGTTTGAAACTTCATCTTCTAGTTCACATTTTCCTGGTCCTCTAGTGTTGTCCTTGGGAGTGGACAGTGGTGATACTGTGATCACAACCAAACATGAGGAGCTGGTTGCTTTAACTAAACTTCCTGCTGTTGGGGATGAAAATGGTGAGACAATCATGGCTGAGGGTAAAATCAGAACAAAGCTTTGTCCAAAGCAAGTGTTTCAACACCAGACTTTGCAGATGTTCTTTCTATTAGTCATGTTAGCTTATAATGTTAGATTTTGCATAATCCTTTTTTAGTCAATGTATGAGTTCTGACAAATTTTAAGAAACTATACTCATTTAGCACATGTTACATAATTGGAACAACACCATATTAACAATTTTTATTTTAAATTTGGGTTAATTATATTAGATAATACAAACCTTATCGTATGAACCACTTGTATAATATTACTTTTATTAAGATATTTTCTATTTGTTATATTACATCACTCATTTTGTTCTTCACTTGTTTTATTTTCTTATTGTAGAAAATATTACATGAATGCGTAGCAAAAACAATATTATTCTAAAAATAAGATACACACATAAAAGGAAACAGAAAAGAAAATAACTGTAAACAGGACAAAATGAAACTTCTTATCCACTAATAAAGGAAACCGACAATATATTTGACGTGACTTGCTTCCAAAATTTCTTGTGCCAGTAATCAACTAGAGAAGAATATGCATCATGCCAGATAATTTGTTTTTTTATTTATCAGAACGGATATTATTAATAATAAATTGATACAAGTGGTACCCAATAAAACATATATATATTATTTCAAAATTAATAAAAAAATATTCCCTTTTCAAATGATGTTCTTTTATTGGTGTTTTAATCTACCTACTCATGGCAGATACATATACTCTTGCAAGTTACAAGAATTAGTACGTACTCCCAACACTCACCATTTGAAGTCAGAAAAAATAATACAGCAGAAGCTGAATCAGAAAAAGACAACAACCTTCAAGCCATGAACTATATATATATATATATGGCTGAAGCAGTTACTTCAAATCCATTGAAGGTTGGTAACAGTGGACGTGCCACTCTCCTCATTTGTTGACGTTGCACCCATGTCTCTCTGAAAGAAAAACGGCTTCTGAACATGGTGAACACATGAATGATGAACCACAATGTGTACATAAGGAAAGCTAATGATTCGAAAGATTCAGGCAGCAAGAGCAGCACCAAGGAAATCAACGAGAGTGAACCAAAGACGTGCATGAGGGTGTCAAAGTGATGAACCCTAATACCAAACTTGAGCCTACCCAAGAAGGCCAAGCAATAAAGAAGAAAGCTAACAATGGAAAGCCAAATGGTCTTTGGATGAAGCTGAAATGGGGTGGGGTTTTCTGGATATCTGATTTGGAGAAAACTAAGAAGTATGAAAAAGATGAAAGCAATAAGGGCATGGACAGGATTGGTTTCCATTGCCATGCTAAACACTTGGATATAGGCTATATTAAAGGTCACTTTAGCACCTCTGAGAACAGGGTCAAAAGGAGCAGGTCTTGGCCTTACAACATCAGCCATGAGAAGCTTCTGGTGCTGTTGAAGACAGATAAAAAAAGCCAAAAATTTGAGATAGAGAAGAGCTATGGAAGGTTTTTATGGTAGGTAAACATATAGAAATGCATAATATATATAAATGCAATTGTTCTGCATGTAAGACTATGACGCACGTGTTCTTGATTTCCATGAAACTTCGTCGAAGTATTTTTTTATCGAGAATTTGTGGTTTGTAGGCCGAAAAGATAGTTGACGGACGTATTTGTTGAAATAAAATGGCCTACATGACCAATCAATACGGCACCGGTTGGAAATTTTAGTCTTCTTAATTTTGAATATATAATTTAAAAAATTGTTTCAGCATTAATATATCAAATGTGTAAATTACAAGGATAACATGTGTTAAAATTTATTTTAAACATTAAAATTTCTATATGAATAATAGCTAACATAATTGTTGGTCATCAGTAGCAGCTACAGCAGGAAATTTTTCTGATGAATCAAAATTTCTTAATATTAAAAAAAATGTATAATTAAATTTTCATAAAGACTTAATATTATACATTTAATAAATTATAGGACCAAAATGAATACCTTGGTAATATAAATTTTTTTGCACAATGCATATGAAGTTTAAATTCTTTTATTGTATAGAAAGTTATGCAAATTTGCAGCTCTAGAATGTGTTAAAGTCAAGTGTGATTGCTAACATAAGTCAATGGCATGCCACGAAATCACCAACATAGCCGCATAAGTGTTACTCTGCAAAGACCTTTAGGTCAATTCATTAATAAAAAGATAATAATTTATATACATCTTCATCCTTTAATATATTTATTAAAAATTAAATCTTAATAAAATCAAAGAAGTCGGAATATTAATTATGTTGGTTAGAAAAAAAAGAATTTCAAATCAGTTCCAAACTTAAAAATGCCTCAAATACCATATTATCTTAATCAACTTAAGTTGAGAATAATTATATTAATTAAAAAATAATATATTTATTATTAATAATAAATATTGATATATATTATTAAAGTTTCAATTTATCATTCTTATAAATACAAAAGAGATAAAAAAGAAAGAAAGATTGATTTAGTAGTATAATGATTAAATATTGCTAACCCATTCCGAAAACAATTTATTTATTAAGGAATTTTGTGTTTGATTATGCTAATGTGTAAAAACTCAATAATAAATATTTTTATTTTAATATAAAAAATAATATTGATTAAAATAATGAAACTATAAAAATAAATTATTTAAATTAAGAGAAACAATTTCTCATGTTTGGTAATTTGGTAGTTTAATCTTACATAGCAATAAAAATAAAAATTTCAGTTGAATTTTAGTACTAAATTTAGTCTCATTATTATTAAAATTTAAAAATTTCTTATTATTATTTACTAATAAAAAAATATATGTATTCATCATATTTAGGTAAAAATAGAAGGTTCAATTCAGTTTTTTGAAATGCATGGAAGTTTTAATTTAATCATAAAATTAAAATAAAATTTCTAAAAAATTGTATCTATCACATTTATCTTCTATTTCATATAACTCTTTACATATTATCATTAAAAATCAAATTAGTTATTTATTAATAAAATATAATTTAGTTCATATACCTAAGGACTAAATTATATTTTAATGGAAGAGATGATAAATATAAAAAACGAAAGGTACTTTAAAAAAATATTTATTTTTTATTGATATTTAAAGACTAACTTAGAAAATTATATTTTAAAGAAAAAAAATTACATCAACCTAATATTTAATGGAGACAAATATGTCTTAGCATTATAAATATAATAATTCATAAAATTTATAAAATGAATCTTTTTAACATGAGTCTCAATATTTAAGAAAAATAAAAAATTAACAAATTATTTTCAAAATTAACAAATTTTATTTATTTCTAGAAATCATAAATCTTGAAAAGATAAAAACAGTATCTTGTAGCCAATGTCGCTTTAAAGTGAATCGTTCTCTTCTGAGAAAACACAACAAAATGACGCCATCAAACACAACTCATTTTTGTTATCACCATGTGTAATGGGACAGAGGAAATAACTCATATGTAACTGTAACAACTGCAAATAACCCATATTGTAACATCAGCTACTCTTGCTTTGATGGTGCATGGGAAAAATAAAGTTAAAACATTGTAGTGAATTTTTCAGTTAGATTGAGAAAGAATTACCAACATTACAATTATGCCACACCTCTCTCTAAAAGAATTTATTATCTTGAAAGAATAGAATTACAGAATAAGTCAAAAAAGAAAAGATACTTTACAACTTAGCTATTTATCAGCATCAATGACCAGAACGATGCATATTCTACATACATCATGACCCTTAAAAGAAATGTGCATCCTTTCTGAACCAAAACCACAATTATGTTAAGCAAAATCAAATAAAAATTACAAAAGAAAAAATGAATTTTATACGAGGAACACTACTCAAAACAATGGTTTTAAATCATCATGATGCTGTTACTGCAAGCATAGATGAATTGGAGCTTTCTTCATCTGGTGGGGGCTTAATGTATTTCCCTATCACTTGTTGGCGATGACGCTTCCTCATTCTGTTTTGTTTTTCTATACTCTTTTGCTTCCTCTTTTCCTTCTCTTTGTGCCTTAAACTTCTCTCTCTCTCGTATACACCTTGCCAGAATACTTCACCCGTTGAAGGCCACAACCAATGCCTCCCAGGATCCTCAGAATCTGATAATTCTGCCAAGTCCTCATCCATGCTCTTAAGGGTGCTGTATGAGAACCATTTGATCCACATTTGACCTCTGCGGTTATTGAACTTGTGTTGTTCCTGCATTACACCAGTTTCAGGATCCACATACACCATCCTCCTTGCACTGTGGTATGCCCACACATTCACAAGAAGCTCCAGAAGCCGTGAATAACAATGTTTATCCTGTAATTTTATTCCATCCATGTTTTGAGACAAGTGGTGCAAAATAAGCAGCAAGGATATAATGTACTTGAATATGAATATACTCATTTACTCCCTACTTTATCAATTAAACATTCTCACTATTCTCTCTTCTCTCTCTTTTGGATGTGCACTTCAGACATTACCAAAACAAATTCTCTCACAATCATCTCAAGCTACTTTCTTTTTATCTTTATTCATAAACTTTATCTTCTTAATTTCTATGTTTCTAACTTTATTTATATAGTTGATCTTCCTATATACTTTATCACAATTGTCTATCCTTTCCATCAATCAGCTCTTATCTTTATCTTAAATTGAATTTTAATGACTTTTTTCAAAAAATTGACAATAGTTCTTTAAGGAAGCAAATTACTTTTGACAAACTCAAAGAACAGTGTCCTGTTGAATGGTGTTCATCATACATCTGTGCATCCATTGCATCCACAAACATTCTGCACAAATGGTAGTTTACATGAATTATTTAACTCTCAAACAAGTTACAAGAGAACAATTTTCTTATTTGGCGAAATGAACTTAGTTTATACCTGGAGAACATTACAAACTCCAGAAAGGATCTCGTAGGCAGAGCCCAACTATGCATGACAGACCATGTGTCACCATCTACAGGCATGGGTGGCAAAGAATCCACATCATCTTTTAACCCATACATTCTCCTCATCGCTTTTGAGAAAGCAAACCTTCACTCACATAAATGTAGAGAAAATCAATCAATAAATGAAAGCAAGGGTCAAGACTCAAGCTTTCATGTACTCAAGATAAAAACAGAATGGGTTTAAGAGATCATACTTGCAATTTCCGGCATTAATAGCGTCACAAAATGACCAAAAGTCCTTTTGCAAAGGGTTTCGTGAATCCATATCCATGCGAACCCAAAAATATAGTGCATCCCCATACCTTTTGGACTGGATGGCATCTAATAATGAATTTTCAGCAGTTCCGGACAAAGATGCCTGTTAAAAACCCAACACTAGATGTCAAAAAAGCAAGAACAAGAGACACATTTTAGAAATCCAATTTATGGTTTCCATTCAAGTCATCTTTCTATATTTCAGCCCTACACACAATCCATATCACTAATCAAAAGGGAGAATAGAAACGAGTGAAGGACCAGTTCTGCACACTCGAGACGTTTTTCTTTTGATATCAACAATTCCAAAACCTCTGATCAGACAAAGAACTCTAGCTTAAAGACCTTATAAATTATAATACCCAAAATTAATACATCTATAAATAAATAACAGGAAAAAAGGTAAACATAAAATAAGTATCACAAGTCCACACAACCTTTAAACCAAAATGATTTATAAAACAAATATATCGACAGATGGAAAAGAATAGCAAGAGGCATATGTCCAAAGAAATGAGAACGGAAAAGAATCATATACCTTCTTAGCTGTTGCTCTCCAAGACTGAAATCCAATCCAAGCATTTCTGTGTAATCGATCAATCCTGTTTGCAATTGCAAAGAAGGCTCCATGTTCACCAAGTAAATCTCGATAGTAACCATTACTAAGCAGTGGAAGACGAGAAGGAGCATCAACATCATCTCTCCCTGGTCTTCTACCTTTACCGGACTGCAAACATCCAGCACATTCATTGAGTCAGATTGAAATAAGAAGCCAATTACTATATGTTCTGAAGAGAAAGCACAACTATTACATAAGATTTGGGGAATTATTATTATTATTATTATTGTATGTGTGCACCAAGTGTATTCAGAGATCCCTCTCAAGGTCTCACCAAATAGAGCCTTTTTAATATACAAGACCAGAAAATCAAGTATTAGGGTTTAGGGTTTAGGGTATAAACATGGATTAACATGAGAAACAATAAAACAAGCAAACCCAACTTACCAGGCCAATTCCTCGATAAAGAGTTTTTTTATGCAGAAAAGGCCAGGATCCTTCCCCAAAATAAGGTTCATAAATGCATAGTGGTTGTCCTGTCCGCTCAAGCTCCCCTTCATCTCTTTCGTGTAAATCATTCTTTGCTCTATCAGCCCTCTTAGCATTTTTATATACATCCTCCCATGTTCCATGAAACTGCTCTGTTCTATCCTTCAACTGCATTCAAACTCAAAACGAGTTAAGCTTTACTCACTAGAAATGGAAGTCATCAAAGAACAATAACCTAATTTTGAATAATCCTAAATCCTCCTGATCATTCTTCCAAAAAATCCTCCTTATTTCTAAATAAAGAAAATTTGAACTCTTAGAGCACTAGGAGAATTATTTGATGTTTTAGAAAGATATAGCATTATTCTTCTATAAATTAGAATATTCTTTGATCTCACCTCTTCATCCTCTCTCCTTTTTTTGGTAATAGCCAGTTGAGTATATTTTTCTTCTTCCCATATGCTATATACAAATATATCATTAGCTGCAACTGTAGTAGTGGATCTATTTTTTTGAGAATGATTCCACTGGCCCTCGTATTTATTTAAAAACGTGTTACTTCTTAATGCCCTATTTTGATATGTCATATTTGGAACAGCGTCAAATAAATGCCATTGCCATTGTTCTTTAACATTGGGGGGTATATCTGAAACAAGCTTGGGTGGAGCAACTTCCGATGGAAGCCTAAGAACATTCTGAAGTAAAGATGCATATCCATCAATTGTTTCGGAAACCATAAGATTCTTTGCAGTGTTTCTCCCTATAGAGGCAATGTTACGAGCCAAAGGTGATATTTTTCCATTTGAGATCACTTCTAATAAAATTTGTCTCAGAGCTCTAATATTATCCCTTGGGAAAAGATAGCCATTCACCCTGTCATCAACCTAGTTAATGTCAACAAAATAGTCAGCGGTCTCCTCAGAAATAAATCATATGAGAAACTTTAACTATATATATTTTTAACTGAAAATAAAAACTGAAACATTTTAGATGCAGGAAGTTATTATAAATGCCAAAAAAAAACACTAGTCTGGACTATTCCAGGAAACTTCAAATCAAAGATTGATAAAAGTAACCAGCAATCTTAGACCCATGATATGGATAAAGTAAAAAATTAGAGTGCAAACTTACGTATTTTCTGATCATGGGAACATCCGGAGCAATAATTGGTTTCTCATACGACATAGCTTTGATCAAAATCTCTGGAAAAGACTGTTCTTCAAGAAAGGATCCATATATCACTACATCTGCTGTGCCAAGTACAAAATCGGCATTTGAATCTCCAGCTATATGCTCTATAATACCGCTTGGATATTTCAAGCTATGCGCCATGGTCTAATGTAACAGAAAATTAGAAGAGAAACTTCAAATTATTTAGCCAAAAAACAAAGAGAAATAGGATATATATACCTCAAGAGCCACACTGTAGTTATTTGTTAATTCCCCACTATGAACAATGATTCGTAGTTGTGCACTGGAATTATCTTTGTTTAAAGGGAAGCCCATCACAAGTGGTTCTAAAGCCCGTAAAACAATGGCATGCCCCAACCACATGCCCTTGTACAGAAATTGACTGCCCACAATTGCAATAATTACGTCTTCTGGGCCATAACCCATATTGACACGCATATTATCTTTCTGTAAGGCCATAAATGCTTCTGCTTCTAATGCTTCGGCAGGGGAACCAGGAATGACGAAAAAATTTCCAGCATCAAATGTGGAGTAAATCATCTGTAGAGTTACAAAAAAATTGTGTCATAGATATGATTTCAATGTATCAAACATTAAATAAATCATTTCTCCTATACATATTACCGGCAAGGCATAGTTTGGAAAGACAACAACTGTTGAACGATTGAAAACTCTTCCCCAATCATTCAAAAGTTCTATCTGCCCATTAATGGTATATTGTCTTGATCGATAAGCAAGGGCATTTTCATGAATAATCCATATAAGAGGGATAGACTTGAAAGGTTCCTGCAAAAAACTGTAACAAATAAAACCATTCATGTTAATTGAATAAGGATATTCATGCCACAAACCACAATTCATGGATGCAAGGTCAGTAAAGGATTCAGGAAACGACAATCAAGTAGCATACCAAGAAAAGGCACCCTTGGCTTCCAGAGAGCTCACAATTATACCATCATAGCTGGGGGAGAAACAGACATTAGCTTCAATGAAGAGAAAATATATAAAACTCAAAAAGCTTAAACAGACAGTCATCTTATCAGCTTAAGTTACCGTTTGATTCGGATTCCTAAACATTTCAATTATTAAAGCTATACAAAATTATAAGTCCAGAGAAAAATTAGAAGAACAATCATACTTTAGCCAGTCTACAGTGTTGTTTCGCTTATCACAAGTTCTAAAGATAGTGATGGGAACTCCTAAATTCCTCCACACATTATGCCCCGGTCCATCTTCAAGTGAAAAGACCTGCAAAACATAGAGATTATCTGAGCTAAAATAAACATAATAAAATTAATTAAAATTAAATGTTGAAAACGATGTGGAGGCAAAATTCTTCCTAATGATGTTTTCGCCTCACTTTGACATGTCACAACTCTCTTAAGGACATCAATTTACATTTTTAAACCCGCTATCCTGCTTCAATTTTCAAATACTTGTTTGCCAAGATTCTATGATGAAGTTGAATGAATATGAATACACGGTAGAAGTATTTTCACTTATCCAATGAGGCATTTGGAAGTTGAAGCCAATAGGAAAGTAAGCACGCATACAAGAAACTAAAAATTTTTTTATATTTCAACATCTTTGTGTTCTCCATCTCTTCCAAAAACAAAGCACCCCATTGACCCCACACTAGTACATACCATAGAGAGACATTGATCATTTCGCCGGTTCCCCATTCATTTTCTTTTCCCTAAACTCAGTAATTTTCCAGCATTAATACCGAGAACAAACTGTAAACGGAGTACCTGAATTTCATAGCCAATCTCTTGCAAAGCAGTTGCAACCGTTACCATAAGCAATTGTTGTGAATCAACCAACAGCTCTCCAAACACCTTCAAAAGAAATCAAAATCACATCAAGAGTGTAATAAAATAAAACAAAATTCCATAGATCAACCATAACAAGGAAAAACTCATACAGCACTAAAACATTACTTAACAACAAACTTCACTCTAACTTAACAGTTCCAAATTTATGTAAAACCCACCCCCATTTTGTCATAAAAAAAAAGAGAGAATAAAAACCATGCTGAAGTGAACCACATGCACAGCATAAAAATCCAGCTTCTAGTTTCACTCCCCCCACAATGAACAGCAAGAAACTCGATAAACAAATACTAATGGGTAAAAAAATTAATTAAAAACAGTTGAACTAACCAATGCCAACTGAGGCTTCCTGTATCCAAAATGCTGCACTGGGTGACTAAACAAACCCGAGTCCTTACCCTCACCCCCACCTCTCCTAAATTTCTCCAAAATCATAGGCAAAAAAACGGCATCCTCCCCAATGTCCAACATAAACTTGTGAATATCTCCATGGAACAAATTCTCAGACCGAATTTTGACAGCTTTTTCCTCCTCGGAGTTTTCCACAACCGACCCTGGCAGGAACATTTGGAACACGACGACCAAGCATAGAAATACCACCACCGTGCAAATCCATTGCACGTAATCGAGCTTCTTGAAGAGCAACCTCGAGAAGCTCGATCTGAACCTGTGAGAAAAAGGGTTCTTCTCCTTTCTGGTGAACTGAGAACCAAACAAGCTCCCCTTCTTCAATGGGATCCCAGATTCCAAGGAACCCATTAGAGTCCCATCAATTGGGTCGCAGCAGAATGGGGAAAAGCTTCAAACTTGGGCGAAAACTCGCATGCACACGAACATCCACATACGACCCCTTCAATGGGGTTCAACCAAAGCTGAAAAAGACCGAAACTTTGGTGCTTGAATTCAAGAAAAAGACCAAGAAAGATTCTGAGTGTGAACAAATGGGATTCTGATGTGGATTTGGGTGATTTGATTTGGGAACTGTTTAGTGATTTTTAGTGAAGAAGAAAGAAAGAAGAAGAAGAAGATTTGACGGGTGGAAAGGGATGCACACGGTAGAGACAACGGCCAGTGAGCTGAAGACTCGGGAACGAAACGAATCTAATCTGAAAAAATAAAAAAAGAAAAACAAAACGTTAATTAAATGGACCAATATTTCTGCTGTCTGAAAGGGTAAGGGTAAGTGTGTGCTCCTTTTATTTAAGCTTTTTTTTTTTTTTTTGGTAAAATGAAAGTGTTCTATTTCTGTGCTAAATAAACTCAACAGATCTTGTCATGCTACGAATTTGGAAATGTTAATATCTTGTCACGCGCATGGAGTGAAAAGCATCACGCGTGCAGAGAAAAAGTAGTGGAGAAAAAAATTTACAAGTGTGGTAAGGTATGAAGTATTCTGAAACCCTGTGATGTGATTAACTTCATGATTCTTTTTCAATATAAGTACAGTTACATACAATATTAGCAGAAACTAAATCTGCACTGAGTCTTCATGAAATTTCTAATAAAGTTAATATCATACCGTGGACTCTGTGAAGCATCAAAATATTATTTTACTTGTATTTTTTGCTTCTGCTGCCTCTAATGATCTTCATAGTGTAGTGGTGTCATTTTTTTAATTCACTTTTCCTCATCTCCCTTATATGCTGTCTATGATGCCACCCTTTATCTAATGTTTGAGGTTTTACATTATTCATTTTATATCTCTGTTTGCAAATGAGATTGAATTGGGTCACTTGATGATGATTGAAGGGTGTTGTTGGAGAAACTATCATGTTAAATATTTGTATTTGAAAAAAAAAATTAAAAACTTTTATAAGAATTATATGTTACTTGTTTAGGGAGGTATTGCTTTTAACCACGTCTATTATTTTCCTCCTATAAATGATATTGTTTGGAGTGATAAAATATATCTTAAAAAATAGTTTATTTTTCAATAGATTTTAGATAGTTATAATAGCAATTTATCTTTTTCAAGTAACCCTTTTTTAATTATCAAAAAATATAAATAAAAGCATACTTTTCAAAATTCATTATATTCTTATAATGAAGAAAAAAATATCTAACATGTGTTACTTTTCTTACCTCATTTAGTATTTATAGGCTAAAATATAAATGTGATTGTTCATGTTTCTTTGTTTAGTGTGATCTTTATGTTTTAAAAAGTTCAGAATAGTACTTAATGTTTTTAAATAGAGTTATGTTTGTCCTTTTAGTAAAGGACCTGATTTTGGCTCTTTAAAAATATTGATGTGATGATTTAAGTATAAATATGTGTCTATTTTTTTTACTAAGGTCTATATCAAGACCATATGCTTAAACTAATATTCAAAATAGTCCTTCATTTTTTAAAACATGTTCAAAATTATCATTTATGTCTTCCTAACATAAACAAAGTTAGTCATTCCTATATGCATGTCCCACACAAAAATCTAACTTTATTTTCATACTATCTTAAAGAAATCACAAGGTAAGATGTGTTCCACAACAACATTGATGTTTAACATTTTTGCTAACCTAAGAACAATGAAAAACTTTTCACTTCCCATTCAACTACATTTGGTAAGTAGAATGAGGAACTGCATTGAACAACATAAAAAGTATGATATTGTTAAGTTGTGCTGCAAATGTTAGACATGAGTTACCATTTCTCTATGTTGTTTTGTTTGAAGATTATATGAGTATGGGATGTTGAATTCTTTTTATGGCACATATTTAACTTGATCGAGGACAAAATATTCGAATTACTAATTTTGTTGGTGGCTGAAAGAGATAAAAGATCACTTTAAACATAACAAATATTGTCTCAATATAGACTTTTGTTAATAAAAAAAACTTAAATATATATATATATATATATATATATATATATATAAGTGAGTAGAAAAATAAATGTAGTTATTAATAAGGCACTGCCATGGCTGTCGGTGTCGCAGGTCCTGTGTCTGTACATTTGAGACTGTAAACTTGGGGTTGCTTTGGTTGGTCTTCTTCTTCATCCACACATTTTCGTACTCCTGTAATGTTCAATGTTTTATCACACAATTTTTTGTAAGAAAATGAAGAAAAAAAGGAAAATAAAATAAAAAATAAAGTTATTTAATCGAAAATAAATAAAAGAAAATATAATTTTTTGTAGTTAAAAAAGTGGATGTTGTTATGTCTGAAACTTGAACTTGAATTTCGATGATTAAATGAATGATGTTTTGTATGTTTGACCGAGTGAAGGTGACAAAGTATTTCTCAAGTTAAGAATTAGAAATTACATAACAAAAGAGAGTTTATAGATTATGCAAAATATTAAAGTGGACCTTAAAAATAGATAATAAAATAAACCACAAATAGAAGTTGAATTTTATCAAAGAGACAACATTTTGGAATCAGATTTGACAAAGATACTATATTGTATGTATTATTTCAGAAGTTTCTAAACTATTATTATCAATAAGATTGCTTCTCCTAGTATTTAGTAGATAAATCATGTTTTTAATCAATTTTATAATTGATTATCATATTATCATAGTTTTGCATATTATATTCGTAAACAATTTCATACTCAATTGATTAGTCAATGTCTCGATTTGACTTTTTATTTGTGATTAATTTTGTAATCAATCTCTTCATTTTAACATTTTATAATCACAATTAGTTTCATATTCGATAGGTGATAAACCTGACAATATATATTATAGAATGTTCATGACAATGTAATATACAAATGTTCCATTTTTGTGTTTGTTTTGTATTTTCTTGGTTTTGTGTTTCTTTTAAGTTGTCTTAATAATAGTTTTTCTTGAAAAAGAAAAAAGAAGATTATTTTATTTAATTTAAGGAGATTTTGAAAATATATTATAAAAATTTAGCTACATGACCTTTTAATTTAATTTACTTGTGATAGATTTACTCTCATTAATTTCCTCTTGCATTAATATAATATGAAATCCAATTGTATCAATCTTATTGAAGTTTAATTGTTAATCTGAAAATAAAATTCAACTCTTTGAAGTTTGAGTTCCCTGAGACCCAATAAATTGGTAGTACTTCCACGCAAATGAATGACATGACAGAGCACCAAACAACACTCCCCAATGTTTTGGTTTATATTTTCAAAATTTGTTCATCTTTCATCAATAGCGTTTGTAGTCCAACGGTTAGGATAATTGCCTTCCAAGCAATAGACCCGGGTTCGACTCCCGGCAAACGCAATTTTTTCTTATTAATTTGATTTTTATTTTTAGGTTTAGATGAAATTGAAATGTGGAATTTTTTTGTATTAAACCCTAAGGAGCCAGCTGTTAAATAATGAATGATGGAGATCCCCATATATCATCATGTCACATCTCATTAACCAATGTGATATAGACAGATCCGAGATCTAAAGTTTCCCATAAAATCCCAAACACATATTTTCAATTCTTTTATTGCTCTTTTATTTAACCCTTTTTTTTTTCGACATATTAAACATCTTTAATTTTCTCTTAATTTTAATGCATATCATAATTAAATACTTTATATGTATTTTTAAACCTTTTCACTTTTAATTGATCTCACCAAAAACTTATTCTAGTAATATTTTAAACGAGATAAGTCTTTATTCAATGAATTAAAGAAAACATAAAAAGATAAAACTTTATTGAAATGAAAATATGTTTCTAAAATTATTAATTATTATTTAAAAGTAAATTAAAATGAGAAATAATAGGATTAAAAAAAAGTGCAATACAATAAATTAGTTTCATACACCACAATCCCTAGTTCCAGATCATTAAAAATGTTTCATTTTATAATGAAGAAAAACTGAAAATAGAATTCAATAAATAGAAACCCTTAAGGGTTATGTTTGTTTCTTTATTAGTCGAAAAATTAGTTGAACGTCAATCTAATAAATATCGTCAGTCACATTCAACCAAAAAGTCGTAAAATTAAAAAACAAACATACACTATATTTAATGCAATTTTTTTATCACGCATAAAATTGATTTTTTTAATGCAATCATTTTATAAATGTGTTTGATTCATTTCTTTTTATAATTAGAGCTTTGCAAGATTTGAATGGTAAAAGAGATTGAATTAAATCATTTTATAAAAAAAAATTAGTTAAATGGAGCTCTTTAAATTTAATTATTATTCAATTAATACTTATATATGGTTCAATTTAAAAAATAAAAATAAAAAAATTTCACGCTTATTTAAAACATTCAGTTAAACCAATTTTATAAAATGATTTAGGTAAAATCTTTTCCTCAAAAAAAAAAATATTTTTGTAAGTAGATTTACTAATAAATAAGTTGTTAATTAAGTAATTTTAAACTCAATTCCCTTAGACATAATCTCAAGTTTAAAATCTTATAAATAATAAATATTATCAGTCAATTTATCTAATAAAAATTAATCATCACAAAACCAATCGTATCAATGACTATGTTATAAAAACAATTAGATTCTGGATGATTTTAGAATGGTTTGATTCAAAAAATTTGCACTCCCTTACTGATTATTTAGTCTCAGTCTTACTAGTAACGAGTATACATTGAAAATTTTGGTTATACATCAAAACTTGAAGGACAAAAATAATGAAACTTTTTTTTGCATAGCATACGACAAATATACATTTTACAGATGCCAGAACACTATAGATCACAATTTCCCAGAGTAACAGAGAGAGAGCGAGCGAGAAGACCAAGATCCCGACCATTATTCAAAGTTTGAATCGGAGAGTAATTAATTCTGAGTGGGGATGGCTTTAGAAGATTCATAAGAAAGAACCGGCCCTCAACTTTGGTGTTTTCTGCTTAACAAAGAAAGCTGATAGCACACTTTTGCTTCGAGTAGGGACTTGGACAGTCTCGCGCCGATTTGGGTTGTCAAATGACCTGAATGCTGTTAATGGTTTGGAACCCTCCAATGCATCCTGCAGATAGCGACTCATGAGTATCATCTTTAAAGAAAATTTACAAAACAGCCAAGAAGGAATATTAATAAATGCTAATCTAGAAACTTAACAAAAACTAATCCAAATCCTTAACATTGACTTGGTAAAACTTAATCCTGTCAAATGAATCTCCAATAGAAGTTCAATTTAGCCATTACATGTTTGCACAACCTGACCAACACATCCTTTACTTAGTTAAACTATATTATATATCAGAAACACATTCTTCAACAGTCAAAAAATAAAAGTAGAAAATCAAAATATAATATTTAAGTACTTAATGTGGTACGGACGGCCCAAGCTTTATAAGCTCTCATGTCATACCTATATTCAATTAGAGACTAAATCACTATGCTTGAGGTTGCAATAAAGACAGCTTCCAAAGAGACCACAACTAAGATGGGTTAGGAGTGATGGTGATAAGGTGGTTTTTCAAACACATAGATATTGAACATTAATTCTTTGTCCTATCCCAGAAAGGTAAACTTAACTCTGCACATGTGTTCATATTCATGTCCATAATCCATATAGCTATACCGAGATGAGTCGTCGTACAAGTTGAGATTATTGAAACATTTCACCATGACATTACTCGGTGACACTAATAACAATTTAATACCTTTTTTCCTTTTCACCCAAATGCTAGACAAATAACTTCACTTAAAGATTAACAAACAGGTTTTAGAACACTTGCAACTATTTGGCAAAAGCATAAGTAAATAAATCACGAGTTGAGAATCAAGTATGGCATCACCGGGCACTTGCAATTTTGATGAATATGAAATTACCCTGCGTGTACCGCCTAAAGTATGCATAGGCGTACTAGATGTAGGAACTCCATTTGGAAAGTGAATTTGTGCTGGTGAGGATTTCATCCAGGTGTTCTCTTCATTATCTACAGGCACATAACCGTAGAGTATAAGTACCTATGACTTCTATATTAAGAAACAACCATTGTTTGGCCAATTGAACTGAATTATTACATAATAGAAGGGATACAACTATATCACAAACCTAAAAGATGGAAAACTCCAGAGGCCTGGGCAGAAAACTTTGGGTTCTCAATGCTGCAAAAGTAGATGTGATATGATAATGCCAACTATAAGGAGTGTGGGAAACGCAAGAAGTAGCAGTTTGGTAGTCTCCTACTATTAAATTCCAAAACTTACTTTGGGGAGGCATGAGAAGACCCTTTTAAGGTAGACTTTGTCTCTGATGCTAAATGCCATGAAAGAGTTTTCGCTGCAGGGGTACCTAAATATAGAAATATATATGTTTGGATTAATAATATAAAATTTACTTCCAGAAAAATATACAGAGCATGTAAAAAATAAGGCCAAAATTCTAGATGGGACAAAAATTTCACCAGAACACACCTGAAGATTGTAAACGCGTTCTGGTTTGAAATGGATTCTGTCTTGCATCAATCTGTATGTGTGGACTGAAGTGCACCTTTTTATTAACAGAATCTAGCTTGCATGGTAAAACGAACATATAGAACCATTAGTAAAAACTAAAGCTACTGATTTTTAGTACCAATAATTACACTTCCAGATGAACATAAAAGCAGTGAGGCCTACTTGGCAAAATGTAGTGCTTATGATGTCTGGGAATGAAAGCCAACAATTGCTGCTGCCGTAGACCTTCTTTATCAGTGTAAATTTGGCACGTAAGAAGTTTCTGCTAGTAAGCAAATATGTTATTTCAACTCCAATTGATTTGAATAACTTGTGTGTTTTCTTTGAAATAAATGTTTTTTTCTAACTAAATACTGAAATACTTTTGTTTCCTTAACCATGTTCCAAGGGCACTCATTACCCTTTCCCTAAAACACAATATCTAAAAGAAATTGCAATTACCTGATTTATGGTAGTGACCTTCAAATCCATGGTTGAGACATCCAATGTTTGCTGCTCAAGAAGGTCAGTTAACTTGTATGCAACCGTTCCTAGATGATCAACAGCATTCACTAGGGCTCTTACAGCATAATCTTTCAGGTTGTCAAGAACCCTAATGCATAAATAATAACATAAGGAAAATTCCATGTAGCTCAAACACAATGAGCATACGAAAGGAAATGGTGACAGTGACATTCATTGTATCAGATAGAAAATATGGCATGAGCCTGTAATAGTAAGAGAACCCTCCCCATCGAAACCCCTAAAAAAGAGTTAAATTAACAATTCAGAAAATTATTTTAAGGACATTAAATTAGATCCTTTTCTAGTATAACTATATCATTTCATTCTTGCCAATTTCACAGTTGAAACACTGCATGCATACAAAAATTCACAGTTGAAACACAACGAGCATGGAAAGGAAATGGGAATACATTTAAAATAGTCAGGTTTAGAGACCCAATAAAATGATTAAAGAAATTAGTCAATGTTCTATGTGTTCCACTTTCAAATCATCACATTGAAATGAAAAGATACAAGTCCCAAATCCATTCATTCTTGTTATCCAATTTTCATTTCAATTATCCACATATAAAAAAATACATGTAATGTTTGATGGGATACATATGTGCTAGACACAAATTAAAACACCCAAACAGAATACAAAGAAAAAATGAACTCATAACATTTGTATTTCTGGAAAGAATCAACCAGAAGAAAAGTCCACTACTACATATAGAAAAGCGGCTAAAAGAACGGGTGTAAGAATGCCTTCAAGAATGAAAAAAATTACAAAAAGAATCCTCACATTTGTTTCTGTTCACTGTGGAGATAAGATTTTTCACAGTATTCTGCAGCAGAATATAGTTGAGGCCTGAGGTTCTTAAGTTCCTGAAATTATCATAATATGAAGGTTAAATCACTATTTATGCATGTCATAAATAACCACAGCAACCAATCAAACATTGAATAAGAAAATCAACGACTATGTTAATCTAAAAAAATGTGATAAATAATATCTAGACCCCTTACCTTAATTAACCTCATAAAGTAGTGTCATTCGGATCTACAACTAGCCACATCTAGACTTGACCCCATTGTCTTTAGTTCCCGCCATCTAATTTATTGAACATTTTTAAGTTTACGTAAGAATATCATAGCTTCTCCTGTAAATCTGTAATGGGAAGAAACTAAATACCCCTCTACCCCGAATCAAGGGAGAAACTAAATTAAAGCTAAGACCCTCCAAAACTTATAATTTTCTTTATTATAAATGTATATATGTATATATATATATATATATATATATATATATAATTTGTTAAGTAATTAATTAATAATTTAATTAATTTTGATTCCTCTATTATGATTACTATGCCATTTTGGTCTAAAAATACTTTTTGTTCAAATTTAATCTCTTACATTTTAAATTGCTACAATCAAATCCTTCCATTAGCTTCCCTCTTCCTCGAACTCTCAAATTCTCATTTTCTTTCTTCACCATGAACTAAACTGATTAAATTATTTTAAATTCTCTTCTCCTGAACTCACCAATCAAAACATCTTATTTTATCCAAAAATAAAAAACTCCAAATATTTTTCTTCTTTGTGAACTTCCCTTCACATACTACAAAATCATTAATTTTTGCATCAAATTCTACCTCTGAATTTTTTTTAACTCGAATCTTTGAATAGAAAATAAGGATGTACGGTTTTTTTTATAAAGGTAAATTGACGGGAAAACTTAGTCTAATAATTAAAGAAAAAAATTGGAGGACTAAATTCGAATAAAATATTATCGGGTACAAAAAATTAGGCATTGTTTACTGACTCATTGTGCAAGGACAAGAAAAAAAAATACACATAAGCATCTTAATTATTGTGTACGAACCAAATTCTAATAAATTTTTTTAAGGCACATAAAGATATAATTGGTAAAAAAGTAATTAATGAGATCTTGAATGAGAAATAAATAGGAACAAAAAATATCTTAAAAAAAATTGCATTACGCTGCTTTTAATTAATAATTACTTCTTTAACAGTGTTTTATCTATCTGACCATCCTAATTAAAAATCATCTAGCTCCGCCATTGCCCCCACTATCTCTTAACTTTGAACTAAAAGGCTAAAACAAATTTCAAGCCGACACAATAGCTTCTCTCTGCAACAGCATCTTAATTTTTATAGTATAAGTTTCATCCGCTAGTTTTCACACAACAGAATCCTTATCCTCATGTCATTGTCAAGCATCACTGACTCAATACACGCTAATTCCCAACAAGTTTTAACAACTACTGAATTAGCGATCGACACTCACGGCGACCAATTTTTCCTGCGTTAGATAAACCAGAATCGCAAACACAAACCTAATCGAGAACAAAACCAGACGCCAGAAACAAAGTCAACCAAACAAACATAGATCTGAAATTAGAACAATCACAGCAAAGAAAAGAGTATATATAAGAGAAAGGAAACCTGCAAGGCGTTGACGAAGCTCTTGCTGCGTTCCATGGAGGCCTCGTCGTAGGTCATGGCGGAGTTGAGCGGCGCGGCGGTTGGGCGCTCAAACTCCATTACTGCAACGGAAAGGAACTAACGCACGCTAAGAAGAAACGCAGCGAATAAAATTGCGGAAAGGAAAGAGAGAAACTAGGAATGCAGCGGAAACGCCATTGATAAACGGTGTTATGATTAGTGCATAATGAATGTGAAATGGGAACAGAAGAGAGAGAAAGGAAAACTCGAAGAGAGAGAAAGGAAAAGGAGTAGTTGTGAGGTGGTGGTGTGTGATGTGTGAGTGGGAGCTTTTTGGAGTTAAGTGGGAGGGATATTTAATGCAGTGCCACGTGGCAGGGCTGTTAGTTAACGCCAACTTCCACTTCACTCCATTCATCTTTCAACGTGAAAAGACAAGACTAACCCTATAATCTTTGGTTGACCTTAGACCTATTAGTCTCATGCTCTTCAAATTAATTGTCTCTGCATTGAATCAAAGATTTTGATTTTTTTTTCAACAAATTATATTTATTCTGTAATTATTTAATCCCTTTCTTAAATATTTTCTTCTTATTTCACATTTTTAATAATATATGAATATTTATTACCTACTTACGATTTTTTTTCTCATCTTATATATTTTTTATCTTGAAAAATATTATATTCACACTCAATTTTTTTTCTTTTTTAAATACTCACGTAATATTTATAAATTATTAAACATATTATTTTTTTATTTTCTTAATTTAATGATGAGGTATAGAGTGTAGGTTGTTTATCTCTGTCCCCGCGTACATAGTTGTTGCATCCACCACCTAATGGTACCTAATCAATAATAAAACATTTGGTTTTTTGGTTAAAAATAAAAACTGCAATTAAAATGTTGTTTCGTTTTAAAATTTTAGTCCATTCAAGAAAAAAAAGAAATAGATTGGTAATAGAAAATCCTTTTATCCGCAAACAAGATTTATCATTTAAAATGTATTTTTCAGAAAATTTACCCAAATAAAAAATAATTATGATTATAGTGTCATTTAGTATTATTTATTGATAAAATATGAGATATTAATTTTATCAAAGTTAATCTGATTTAAAGATGTTTTTGTGTATATGGAAGGTAGAAGAATAAGACAAGGATTTATTACCAACCAATGTCTCTGGATCTATGTTTTGGTCATCTTTCTTTTTCATTTGGTACGGACACATACTTACCTAACTCATCCTCATCTTTTCATCTGTAATGAAACTGAAAAGAACCCGAAATAAAAACCATGTTTCGACGCTTGAAGCTCTTCATGTAAGAATGTTTGTTGCAGTACTAAAAAAATCAGCAAAACTTCCAACTGAAGAATGGTCAATTTCCTGATAACATATGCACTTCTATAATTTATTTCTCGCTTTGTTTCTATTAAAAAAAAAACTCATATTAATTTAAAAAAATATAAAATCTAATTATAAAAAATAAATTTTATCATCTAAATTAATTTTAAAAATAAATTAAATTTATAATCACTTTTTATATAATATTAAAATTTAGTTAACAAAATTATTAAATATAAATCGAATTATATTAAATTTATTAATAGAAGAATTTTATTATAATATATACCTATATAAAATCTGAATTGTTAAATATACATTAAATTATTTATTAATAAGATAATATTTATAATTATTTTTTACAATTTTTTCTGTCACAAATCTTTATTTATTTTCTTATTTTTTTATGTCAATTATTATTTTCTTAAAATATCAAATACTTAAATATCTTATTATTCTTTAGATATAAATTAACATAATATAATTATAGTATTGATTTAAATAATATTGCATAGTAATTTTAGCATAACTAGTTCACAATTAAGAATAAACATATACGTAATATTAATAACAAGATAAAATTATATATCCTAATCTTTTTATTTTAGTAAATATATACAAAATCATTTCAATTATATATTATAATTTAATATTAATTTTAATTAATATAAATTAAAAATACATGTATTTTTTATTTGAATCATATATTATATATTATAATTTTATTTTATTTTTAGTTAATATAAATTGAAAATACACATACTCTTTATATATACATACTCTTTATATATAGTCTATAAAATAGATAGAAAAAGTAAAAAAAAAAAAATATTATGTATGCATATTTAAATTAAATTTATTGAAAATGATGATACAGGAAACTCAACTCTATGTATTCCTACCAACATCATTACACTCCACAACCTCATTAGTTCGGAATCTAAGGACATGATTATTTTTTATAATTATTTTTTCTTATTATACGCACGTTTTAATATAAAATCTAATCACCGAGTTAGACACATTTTAATCATGTTTAATTTTATTCAACTTTCTTTTAAAAAAAAAGTATACTTACTATTATTACCTAATGTTGTTACAATTATGAGTAGCACCATTTAACAATCTTTCATCATCACAATTTATTTAATCAGTATTAATGAAAAGATAGTCACTATCAGTTTGTGTGTGACCACATTTTATAAAATATTCAGTTAAACTTTTTAATAACTTTTATATTTAGTATTCAATATAATTAATTTGATACGAGAATGTGGAAAATAATGAGTGTAGTTTAGGAAATAGTCGAAGAATAAAGCAAATTAATTAATTTAAATTTTGTAATTATAAAGATATAAATTACATAAAAAAATATATAACTCAAAGTGATTGGTTGGATTTTTTAAAAGATATAAATTTTGTAATTTAGATGGAGAAATAGTCTTCTATTTTAATTCCAATAATTTTTTTTTCAAAGACTAATTTAAAATTATAAAAATTAAAACAATAAAAAAATGACTAAAACATAATATATTTTTTTCTTTGGAAAGGATGGAGGTATGACTTTCGAAAGTCTTTTATATTTTTAATTTTGTTATGTTAGAGAAGTATATATGACTTTTTTTTTTCATTTTTAATCAATTTTCTAAGTTTGATTTTCTTAAAAGATAAGTTAATGGTGTTGCTTATTTTCTAGTTATAACTTATTCTCTCTCTTTTTTTCATATTTTTTTAATGAAATAAATATTAAATATGTCTAAAATTAAGTTACAAAGATTTCTGAAAATATAACTTTAAACAAACTCCCCCAAGCAAATTACAATAACAATCAAACTTCAGAAAATTATGAAAAAAAAAAGAAAATTTTGAAAAAGAGTTGAAAAATAAATCTAAAAGATATGGAATATGCCATTGATGAAAGTCAAGGCCCCCCAAAACCCAATGATCATAAATCTTTTCTCACTAATTATTGTGATATTTCATTGTCATCACTCTTCCTTTCTTTTTCTCCATTTTGTTTTTCTCTTCATCTTTATCCTTTTTTTTATATACTTTTCCCTCTCCAAAAGTTCTGTTAAAAGGGCCAAAGAAACATAGAAAATCCAACCAATCACTTTTTTTTCTCCATCTAATAACTCAATAACACCAATTATCCACATCATAATCTCCTTCCCTCTCCAAGAAATTTCCACGCGCGTATTTTCCCGAAAAATGATTTTTTCTCGTTAGATTTCCGAATTCACAGTTCCGTGGGACAAAAAGTTCAAAATTTTCCATGGCCCTTCTACTCCACTCCCCGGAAATATCTTTTGCTCTCCAAATTGCCCCAAACCCTAACCCTAAGCTGTGTAAAGTCCAGAGCTTCAAACCCCACACAAAGGGCAAAGCGATTGGATCAACGCGCGGGGTGAAAATTTCTTGCAAAGTGAAAGATTGTGCAGTTTTGGATTTGGGTTTGGATGAGAACGTGAAGTCGTACGGTCAATTTTCGGTTCCTGTGAAGCCAGGGTCGAAGCAAAGCAAAGAGAAGGAAGAAGAGAAGCAGAATTACTATGTTAATGTGGGATATGCTATCCGAACTTTGAGGGAGGAATTCCCTGATCTCTTCTACAGAGAACTTAGCTTTGACATCTACAGGTTCGGCTTTTGTTGTCTCTGTTTCGTTTTTGTTTTCCATGATTGTTGTTGAGGATTGAGGGATAGTGTGTAAAATTAATGCTTTTTTGATGGTTTTTGTGGAACGTTCATAGTTTTCCCCCAGTTACATGCTGTGATTATTGCTCAATTATTAGAGTCATATACTTGTCTTATTTTACTTTGGAATTAGAAATTAATTAGAATGCACTAACTTTACATGAATAATAAAATTATGGACTTTTTTTTGTAATAACTTAAAGAATTTAATTAGAACGTACTGTTAGTGTCAATATTTTTTATATTATCCATGTAATCACACATTGACCTGTAGTTTGTTGATTTTTATAATAATTTTTTTAAAAGTCATTCTTAGGATGATCTATGATTGGTTTATAGGAGGATAACCAATAGTATAACAAAATTAAACTCACTTTAAAAGTCATATTTAGGATGACTTATAATTGGTTAATAATATAAAAATCTTTACAAAACTTAAAATCTCTAGTTTATACTGTTTAACTTTTATCAAGTGAGAACACTGAAGATGTATGACACTTCCAAATTGTCATGTCATGTTCATCATTCACGTAAGATTGGATGATTAAGATTTACTGTCCTCATTTATCACAATAAGATAGTGCTCTTTCACGGTATGCCTTAGACTTCTCTATCTTAATCTTTAAGGTTAGATATCGTAGAGGCTTGGGGGACCGATTGCGTGTAATTTACATGATAACTTATTTATGAGTAAACCACAAGGAGGTACTGAAGTGGGTGTAAAAGTCAAGAAGATTGGGTCAATGAAACCTGTTATGATTTTGGTAGTTTTGAACTTTGATAACAATTTCCCTAACAATAAAAGCGTAGTGATACATGCCCTTTAATTATAGCTGTACTCGTGTTCTTGTTTATCAAAACGAATGGTGCTAAAGTGACTTATTTTAGGTACATTTAGCTTGGTGTTTAGTTAAGTATGTTGGAGTTGTAATTGGTTAATACTAACTGCTGATGACTTATATCACTTTATTATATTCCGAAGGTAGTTGCACTTGTTTAAACAACTCTAAATTGAAGTCCCTAGCATTATTAAAGTAATCAAGAAGATATTTGACTAGTCAGGACAATAAGAGACACAGAATCTTTAAGTGAATCAATAAACTAGAGAGAAGCTTCTATTTTGATTCCCTTTTTTCTAATTTATGTTCTACAAGGGTTGGCTTCATACGATCCATCAGTAGAATTATGTGGGGGTTATCCTTATATATGTTCAATTTTTTTGCATAGACATTTGAATACTAACAGAATCAGTAAGTTGTTGTTGTAACTTGCTTGGTCTCCTTTCATTGCCTAATACAATAGTTCAAACAAGGGTCGCACATATTTTAGCATTCTATATGTGGAAGGTCGAAGTAGAAGGCAAAAGGTTCTTCTTGAGGGTCTTCGTCTTTGTTTTGGACACTTTTTTTGTAGCAATCCTTAAACATGTTAAGCCCTAAACTTCTTTCCACCCCCTCCAATATAATGAAATCAAATGTGTTTTTTCAGTGATGTGAATATCAGAGGGTCCTATACGAGATAATTATGTCCTCACAAATTTATTCTTTGCTCTGTTATGCTAAATTGCAGACTATAATGTCCCCTTTTTTTCAGGGATGATATTGTGTTTAAGGATCCAATGAACACGTTCATTGGTATTGAGAACTACAAATCTATCTTCTGGGCACTACGATTCCATGGCAGGATTTTTTTCAAAGCTTTGTGGGTTGACATAAGTAGTGTATGGCAGCCTGTTGAGAACGTTATCATGGTTCGCTGGACTGTTCATGGGATCCCACGAGTTCTGTGGGAAAGCCGTGGTAGGTTTGATGGAACCTCTGAGTATAAACTTGACAAGCAAGGGAAGATTTTTGAGCACAGGGTTGACAACATTGCTATGAATTCACCTCCTCGGTTCAAAGTGTTGAATGTGGCAGAATTAATTCAATCTATTGGCTGCCCCTCGACTGCAAGACCAACCTATTTTGAAACATCTTCACCTCCCGAGAGAACGTAATGTTGCTCAGGTTCTTCAAAAAGTTTTGGTGTAAATTGTGCATATTATGGTAAACAAAACATGGAGCTAGATATTATCTTTGCTTGTGACATAAAGCTATGAGAAAAAGGTCCTTTGCCATAGACTTGGTCTTATGGTGCTCGACACTATTGATAGCAGTTATAGGGTCATTGTTGTCTATTGTAACAAGTAGAGTTTTAAAAGCCCTGTATATAATGCAATTGCTACTTATGTCCAATATATTACTTCACCTGTAGATCCATATAATCACTGATGCTGTATTCATCTAAATTTTCATCCTTCTTTCTCACATCATTTTTTGTTTGACATTGAACTAAGTATGAGAGATTGGATTTGTGCTCTTGCTCAAAACTTGTAGATAGCAAAAGCTGTGTGACAAGCCCAAATGGTAATGAACCTGGATCAAATTCACAAGCTTGGAATATCTTTTGGGGCATTGCTATAGGAGCCTCCAATTTACTATTTAAATTTCCAGATTCTGGCTTTCAATTTTTTAACAGAAAACACAGTCAACAGAAAGTGAGTGTGAATTCAAAATAAGTTTTAATATAAAAATAAAATTGAAAAAAATTAGTACAATGTTAATTTATTTCAAAAACATTATCATAAAAAATTGTTGTTATGTTATTTTTAATTAATTGAAACATGTTTTTGTCAAAGGTACGTTTTGCTAAAATATAAGATTCTTTCTAACATAATTACACATCTCAATAAAAACAATTAATTTAGTTAAATTTTAAAAGAAGTATTACTAAAATATTAAATTAACCTTTTTTTTTATTAATTACTTTTCATTTTTTTTCGTCACTATTCATTCATAAAAAAATACAAATATTCATAATATTTAATAGGAGTAAACAAGAAAAATAATTCTAAAATTGTATAAAAATTATAAAATGCCTTACAAAATGATCAATAATTTCTTCTAAAATTTATCTTATATCAAGGACGAGAAAGTAATTATAATACTGGTTAAAGAATTAAAAATATTTTTTTCATTGGAATATAGAAAAATATGTTCTTTTATATATGTTTTTAATATTTTTTTAGAATTTCTTAAGACACTAACTAGCAACACTAATCTAACTATTCACATGGGTTGGGGTGTTTGAAATAGTAACTTACGGGTGTTAATAGCGTGACTATATTTTTTGGCCAGGAAACAATCAAGTCCCACAAAAAGCCTTAAAGCAAATTAATGAATGATTCTCTGTGTCTCTCTCAAGTACATTCTCAATAGCTCTGCAACTATCTTCAACCATGGCTACCAATTCGATTTCCTCATCCTCCTTTCGATTAGTCACCACAAGAATCCCTTTCTCCTTCTTCCGCAAAACCCCAACCCTCCTTCCACCCCTATCAAAACCCCTCTTCTCTAAATCCATCACCTTCCAGAGACTTCCATCATCATCCCCACCATCATCATCATCATCCCCATCCCCATCATCCACATCCCTTCAACCCATCGAAGACCTCCCTCCAAAGCTCCAAGAAATTGTCCGTCTTTTCCAATCCGTCCCCGAACCCAAGGCCAAGTACGAACAGCTCCTCTTCTACGGCAAAAACCTCAAACCCCTCGAACCCCAATTCAAAACCAACGACAACAAGGTCCAAGGTTGCGTCTCCCAGGTCTGGGTCCGAGCCTACCTCGACCCCAACCGCCACGTGGTCTACGAAGCCGACTCGGACTCCGTCCTTACCAAAGGCCTCGCCGCGTTGCTCGTTCAGGGCCTCTCCGGTCGACCCGTTAGTGAAATCATTCGGGTCACGCCCGATTTCGTCACGCTGTTAGGGTTGCAGCAGAGCCTTACCCCCTCGAGGAACAACGGGTTCTTGAACATGCTCAAATTGATGCAGAGAAAGGCGCTTATGTTGTACGTGGAAGCTGAAAAGGGTGGTGAGTTTACTGAAGTGAAGTCACCTGAGTCGAATTCTGATAGCATTGTTGAGAATTCTTCAAGGGATGGAGAAAGTTTTGAACTTGGTGATACCGAGGGTGATGTTGGTTCGGGTTCTGAGGGTGATGTGGAATTGGGGGGGAGGGGGAAGAGGATAAGGGAGAAGTTGAAGAAGGAGCTTAAGCCTGTTGAGTTGGAGGTTGAGGATGTGTCTTATCAGCATGCGGGGCATGCTGGGGTTAGAGGGAGTGACGGGGAAACGCATTTCAATGTTAGAGTTGTGTCTGAGGAGTTTGAAGGGAAGAGTTTGGTTAAGAGGCATAGGCTTATTTATGGCCTTTTGCAAGAAGAGTTGGATACTGGACTGCACGCCTTGTCGATTGTGGCGAAGACGCCGGCCGAAGTTGAAGGATGAGAGTTCATTAGGCTGGAAGAGAGATCAAGGTTTTCTCTTCTTTTGTGTGCTGAGGATGTATGAGTTTTGTTTGTTGAACGGGAATGGTGCTCTGTATTTGTTAGAAGGGTAATTTCTATTTGTTGGAAATATACACTGATGAATGGAGTAGTATGAATTTAGATTTGTTGAAGCTGAGGCTTTCATTCCAATAATGTAACAATTATTTAAAAACAGATTGATGATAATGTGGCTTCTAGATACAATTTGGGTGACTGCTTTGTTGTTTTGGCCATTTGATTTTCTTAGTGAAGGCTGATTGTATCATTTTGAGTAGCAGTCCTCATGTTAGAATAGAAGATGCTATTTTGTCACAACACATGATTTCCCTCTAGGCTATCATCATTTGCAAACTTATAATTGGGAAAAAAATGAAATCATCAATTTCTCATCGTGCTAGGTGTAGAATTGTAACTCTTATAATTTGATATTCTCTTTAACTTTTTGTTCCTCATATCCCATCCATGTCTGTAGAATTTTAGCGTCAGGTTTTAAATTTTGGATAGTTGAAATACATTTTAGATTTTAGAATGAGTTGTTAAATCCTGTCTGATTGATATTTTTGTTTGTGTACTAGTGAGAAAAATAATATCAGATTGTTAAGCTATTTGTAGCTTTAAAATAAGGTCTATCATGAACAAATTACAATTTGACTAGATTTTTAACATTTAATACAACAATGCTGGAATAGTTTCTGGTATTTGTAAAAATTGACTAAGAGGAGGGGTACCGGGGATTCGTCGGGAGTAAGGATTTTGCTGGAATTCTAATGAAGGAAACAACTATCCACGGGAGATTAAGATTCATATGTAATTTGACGTTGTTACTATGAGTAAATTGCATTGACTCTGGTGTCGATATCTTTAAAATGACACCCTTTGGTTTTTTATGTTGCACTGACCTCCCTTGATATTGTTAGTTGATATTTCATCATTATATAATAATTGTGTAAAAGTTTGTGCTGGAGTTCTATCTGTCGGTGCAAAAATATTAAACTATGGAAGCTTATCTTGCGAAATTAAGATTAGGGTGGTAAGTGTAATTGCTGTATTATCACCTGTCTTTGGTGCATCTTTTATTTCTGGAAGTTTTCCATGAATATATTATGAATTTTGTAGTGAATTTAATCTAAGTTTCAGCTAGTAACTTCGGTCTTTGGTTTGGTCCTTCCAAAGGTAAGTATTTATATTGTGAAAATTTACTACACAAATTTTCAATGTTAGTGTCTTTTGTAATGTTTTTGTTGCTGTTTACATTAGTCATATATCTAATTAGATAACGATTGTTTCAACAGTTTTGTATCTTCAAAGATGAAATTTGGCTCCTCTTCCATCCTCCCTCCTCCCAAAATAAAATTATTTATTTTAACTTTTTTTTTTTTCTGTTTTCTATACCCAACAACAGAAGAAAATCAAACCTTTTTTTAATGGAATTCAAGCGAAGTTATAATTTCATAATCAAGATAACCATCCATTTGACCTGTCTATATACCTGTATGTCATAATCAAGGTAACCATCCATTTGACCTGTCTATATACCCGTATTATGTTTGGTTTTTGGAAGAAGAAATCACTGATGCGGAAGAACAATTATTTGTGGAGTTCACACTTAGGCATCATTATCTTGTGGCTTTCATCTTCACTTGACTGTTTTTAGTAATAAATTACGCAAGGCTTCAATTCATTGACCATGTCTGTCGACAGTATACGGTGCATTGTGTTCATTTCTAAGCTCTAACAAGATTTAATGTCCTAAATTCTGTTTTTAACAAGAAAAGGCATAAGCTCATTTATTTCTAGCATTTCACCATTAAAGGCTTAGTTAGCCTGTCTGACAGGCGATTTTGTTTACTGTTGAACTGTGGACATATAGATTACGGAGACCCTATATGAATTTGCTTACTGGTCAGTAATATTATATGTGCAAGTGTGCAACTATATTTCACCGTCATTGATTAGCTAAAGAAAACTAGTCTTAATGCTATTGTTTGAGGTCTTTGTATAAGATTATAGGTGCAAGTGTGCAACTATATGCTTTCACAGTCATTGATTAGCTTAGAGAAAACTAGTCTTAATGCTATTGTTTGAGGCCTTTGTATAAATTTATAGGTGCAAGTGTGCAACTATATGCTTTCACAGTCATTGATTAGCTAGAGAAAACTAGTCTTAATGCTATTGTTTGAAGCCTTTGTATAAGATCCTTGTAGTATGTAGTTCACGGTGTAATTTTTATCTCTTGCATTAATGTTTTTTATCCACAACTCTTTTCAAAATGAATGAAAATTTTGCAGTATATTGAATCTTTAACTTTTATTATACTTTCTCTTAAAACTAATAAAAATTATACAATAATAATAATTATAATTTAATTTGATTTCTACAGTTATGAACAAAAATAAAATAAAAAGAATTATTATTACATAACAAAACACAAAGCATGTTTTAGGAGATGGAAGATATAGCCGAGGGTTCAAGATGCACCAAAATGAAAGAAAATCTGGGCATCCTACGATTCGGCTAATAACTGTGCGAAGGGTATGAATTTGATTGTTAGAGAGGCCTCAACAACAAGAGTACTCGCCCCCCTGCTGGGACCTTCGCATTCCTAATAATAATTATAATAATAATATTAATAATGTAAGAGAAGCATCAACAAAAGTTGATCCAAGCGGAATGCAGGATCACTTTCGGAGTTGAGATGAGATCTCGATTGAATCTCCGAAGGCAAACTTGAAGAAAAACGCACTGACTTAAAGCGCTTCCTCCATAGGAACCTTCGATTCGATTTTCAAAATACACGAACTTTTTAAAAAAGAAAAAGAAAAAAAAGGCGTGGGGATGATGCTCAGTGAATACGAACCATAAGAGCGAAAGGAATCATTTTGCGGAGGGAGCCGCAATCGAATGATGAAATTCCCATCATTTCCTTGCTTCTCTTCATTGCATCGTATTTGATAAGAGAAACGAATAGAGAAGACGATAAATCAAACAAAAAAGATAAATCGGAAGAGATAGCAGATTGATGAACGGCGGGGACTGCAACCCTAAATTTCAATATGAATAACAGTCGCAGTTGTATTACAGCTCCTTTTATAGAGAGCGTTTTGTTCTGAAACCCAAACCCAGAGTGCAATACTTTTCATTTTTTTTAATTATTTATTTTTATTCTGAAAATATATTGGGCCTCTTTTGTTTGGTCTGGAAAAGTTTTGTTTCAGAGGTAGTGGTGGGTGAGAATTTAGGTCTTCAATCAATTATGTTAGAATAAATTAAAATTACATTTCTCTAAAAATTTTCAAATTATATTGACACATGATTTTTTACTATTGGAGAATTAAAATTTATTACAATTTTGTTATGCAATAATTTAGTCCAAACTTTAACAACCTCTTGTATTCAGAAATTCTATCTTGTTTTAATTAGATAATTATTAAAAAAAATTCAATCTTAAATAATCTAAAACATTATTAAAGTATTTAAATATAACATATAAATTCAATCATAAATCATAATTAAATAATATAAGAATATAATGATTTACATATTTATTATTATATATATATATAATTTCAAGTCATTGAAAAATAATAAAAACTATAATCTTAAATTTTTTAAAATATTTAAAAAGTATAAACTAGATCAGATTACTTATGATTATTATTTTCATTAAGAAAATATCATGTTTCAAATTTGATAGAAAACTGAAACATAATATTAAAAAATATAACCTTTAAGTAATTTAAAAATAAAGTCATAACTAGTAAAATTTTAAACATAATTATTTAATCTAATCATTTTTAATTTTAAATTATAAAAATTATTTACCTCTATAATTAAGTTATTATATTGTATTATATATATAAAATGGTGATTATATTTGGTCACACAATTTATCATCTATTTTTTTTATGAAGGAATGTAAATATTCTTCTCTTAAATAAATAAGGTGAGAATATGAAAAAGTCATAAATTCATATAAAAAATGAAGTAACGAATGCATTTTTTTTACGATATATGGCAAAATAATTTTATTTATAAGTGATTTATCACATGTAAATTTATTCAATTCATCTATTGAAGAATATGGAAAAATATACCGAATAAATTCTACTTATTTAATTTAAGGATGATTAATGATGTATTATTAATTTTCAAAATATCAGGAATGCATTTATAAATACTTAACAAAACAAATTTATTCAACTAGTTTTTTTATAATTTTTTTTAATATAATCTTAAATTTAATTGCAAATTTTTTAAATATAATTTTTACATGTGAACTAAATGTCTATCCATAAAAAGATTAGATCAGATTTTTCCTAAATAAATTAGATTTTTATTTAAAATTTTAATAAATTAGAATATAAAATTGCTAAATTTTTTATTATATTTACATAATCCAAAATAGAATTTATTCTATTTACACTTCTGTTAAATAAAAAAACGTGTGCATTAATAATCAATGCAACAGCTATACACGTATCAGAAAACGTGTCAAAAATAAATAAGTCTTCTTGAATAAAAGAAAAATGAAAAATAGGAGTTGTTCTCCCCCATCTGAGATCTACCAGCAATTGGACATTGCAGTGCCTACTTTCACAGATTCAGTCCTTCCCATTTTCCCCAAATCCATAAATAACAAATTTTTAAAAAATTCGGCTACAACAATTGCATCTATATATATTCATTTTCATTCAGTCACTGCATTTTCGGGGATACATTTGGGATTTTGAATCATGTGGGGCACCATTGCCAATTTGAAGGAAAATCTGAACAAGATCGCGCTCGATGTTCATGACGATGACGACGAAGACGAAATTCTCCGTGTGTACGCCGCCGGAAGCCCTGCCAGCGGCGACAACTCCGCCCGTTCCAAATCGGGGATTAGGTCGCCGCCGCACGCAAACGGCATCGATCATGCCTCTCTTCCTGAGGTCATTGTCTTTCTCTGTTTCTCTCTCCAAGTTCTGTACTTTGGTTGATGACTCCATTTGTTTTGTTTCTCGAGTGAAGGAAGAGTTTAGCTATTGACATGTAGCTAGGAATGATTGTGATTCGTTGAGCTGCTTGAGAACTTAATAAGCACGTATCTGGTTCTGCAATGAAGTAGGTTTTGGGATTTAGTTGTGGAAAAAACTTAGATGCACTTTCTTAGATGTTTTAGTTGTTCTTTGGAAGTGAAGTTTCACCTGGATAATTTGCATAAACTTTTATAATGCAAACTTTTGTTACGAAGATTATCAATGCGAAATTTCAATTGTGATCTGAGAACGGCATAATAAACATCTAAAGAACTGTATACAAGTTTTGTCCATATCATGTTATTTCATAGAAAAAATTAAAGAAAAAAATTAAGCAAATTGGATATGAGAAATTGTTATGTACTCCACGTTACAAATAGTAGTTGAGTTTAATTAATTCTTTCTCGGAAATTTAAAATTTCAAGTACATGTCTCATGAATATTGGTATCAATCATGGTGGTTCTGGACCATACAATAATTTGTCATAATAGTATATATCATATATTAGTTCCTGATCAGGGAAATTACTCTTTAGGTACTTGTATATGAATTTCTTCAGTAATCAACCATGTTATGAATGTTTAATGACTAATTCGATGACTAAATGCCATTCAAGAACCATGAACGTAATTATAGTCTTCTAAATTAGGACTAATATGACTAATAAGACGGACAATGTATTTTCACGGACTAATTTTGACTATTTACTCAACAAATATAAAAAATAGGTTTACTTAATGTCCAAGTTACTATAGGCATGCTTGTATTTACTTTGAAATAGTGTTAGTGTGCATTTTAATATCCCTTCTGCACATAAGATCCTTTTGGAAACGTATGTTGGAGGCAACTGAATAGTAATACATAAATGCGGTATGAAACTAACTTGAGTTTAGATAATGCCTGTTTATTAAGTTTCGTGTACCTTAAAGATATAAAGGTTCCCTTGTTTTACTGTATTTTTAATTGAAAATAAAAAATGCCCTTTTCGTTTTTCCAACTTATAGGAAGTTACTGAGATTTTTTTATCTCTTCATAATATCATCAACTTGCCATTGTTCACATAGGCATGACAGCTGAGTAGGTCAGGAATGTGTTTGACTCTGTAACACTTCTTTGGTGAAGTGGAGAAATTTGAACTAAATCAAAGCGGGTTGTATTCATCAAAGTTGCGTTCGATATTAGAAAAGTGGGGAAAACCTGAATCCAATCAAAACAGGATTTTCTCATCAAAGTCGGGTGTGGTTAGACTGGTACCTACTGGTTTAGAGTTCAATTGCTATGCTTACTTTCACAAAATTTAGTAGGTTACTTAGTGAAAATTTGTTATCAACTGAAATTGTATTGTTTAAATGTGTGAATGTTTATAGCTATTTTTTGCCCCTAGAATCCCCTTATTTTAGTAGTGGTTTGGTTAAATAAGATGTCATTTTATAAACGAAAAGAATAAGTTGTAATTTCAATATTTGCTGTACTACTTGTAGATAGAACAGTACAAAGCAGAAATCAAGAAACTTCAAGCATCTGAGGCAGAAATTAGAGCATTATCAGTTAATTATGCAGCTCTGTTAAAAGAAAAAGAGGTATGATCATTACTTTCTAGAATATATGTAATTAATGTACTTTTAATCTGTAGATTTTTGTTTCATTAGTTCACTTGAGGCTACATAATTGTGCACTCAGACTCTGTTGAACCAATTTTTTAATACATAAATTTTTCTGTTTATTGATTGGGTTTATTCTGTTTAACTGGGTATCTTATATACGTGTTCAAGAACTTTTGCTGGTTTTATGTAACTTTGTTTTAAAATGATTAGATATTAAACAATTAATGTGCTGTCATCCAAAAGATTAAAATTTGGGGCTATGAGGCCTAGATACATATGATATGGTATGATATTTATATCAATATAGGCAATTTTAAAAATTAAAGACGTGATATGGTCAAGATACACTAATACATATATATATATATACACATATATATACATATACATATATATATATATACACATATACATATATATATATATATATATACATATACATATATATATATATATATATTTAACACAAATACACTATTTGTAAAGCAACATTTATTACTGATTTCTCATTAATACATAAACATATCAATAGTCAATAGATGATGATTACATTTTGCAGTAAAGATACTTGTGGTCCTGACAAGTAAGCATAGTCACATATATTTCCCTCATCCATATCATAATATATTTCTTTTAATATGAACGTGCCAGGAAAAATATACAATTTCCCTATCCAATCCAAGTTAGAGTGTCACTGAAAACATCAATAGTCTTATCCAAAATAAGTTTTGGCTCTACAGAATCATAACATTGTTGTTAGGAAGATAGATAACAGGCCCTTACTTTTCATTTGGAAGAGAAATACTCCTCTAGAACAATAGATACTATTGGGTGCCTTTTGAAAATAGAAACTACAGTTTTACAGAACTCAGCGCCTAATTGTATCATATGCATGGAGTAATGGAGCCATATCAGGCAGTTTACTTAAAAAATTAATGGATACTTTTGGATTGTATATTGACATATGTGATGTATCGAACAAATATCAGCATTGGATGTGTTAGACATTGATACTTTTGTATTCTTAGAGTATATGGGCTTCATATATTTTTGTAAATGGTTGGTTATGACAGTATCAGAGCCTCTATAACCACGTGATCTAGAGTTCAATCCTTGTTTCCCTATTTCTGTAAGCAAAAGATAATTTCTTCCCCAGTGGGCTTATGCATTTTTCATGCTTCAAGATCAAAGGAGAGAAGGTGTGCTATATATGAAATCATTCATGTCTATTCACCCAATTGCTTAAGCTTTTTGAAGAGTTGATTCATAACCCAAATCTTTATATGGACCTTATCTTGGGACAGTTTAAAATAAAGTAATCTAAGTAACAGTGGATTGTTTGAAAATAAATATCTAATCGAGAGGATTTCTAATTTTCTTGAATACATAATAGAATTTTACTTCATTACATGGCTTCTCGCAGAAAAGTTTCAACAATATAGTCACTTATCAATTTATCTTAACTATTATTTCATTGTTTGCATTATGGCCTTTGATAAATTTAACCATCCCAATGATTTCCTTTTCAGGATCACATTGTTAAATTAAATAAAGAAAATGGCTCACTAAAGCAGAATTTGGAGGCTACAAATGCTGCCCTGCGTGTCTCCAGAATTGAAGGTTCTGGAGTATCCACAAACGGAACTTATACAGTCAATGTATTCCCATATTCTAATTTAAAATTTATTTTGCCAAGTTTAATGTATGTCAACCTGTGCTGGAGGTCCTTCATTACATTTGGTTTTAGGGTATTTGCTGTGAAATTTAGTTAGCAATTAGGATGTTTGATTGGCAGTGCCATTTGAATTCTCATATTGCAGTTGTGATTCAAGTTTGGTTTTTGGGCCTTGAATCTAATAAGTAAGCCAATGAAAATGCTGCAAACCTATTCTTAACATACTTCTTACTTTATGAATTGGTTGTGGATAGAATTATGAGTGGGCAGCTGGACATACATTATAACTGTATAAAAATGCTTCTGTGTCACCATAAAAATTTGGTTTTGTTTGTTTAGAGGTTTCTACTCGCCAGCATTAATTTCATATCTGAGATAATTGGCTACTTTGAGATAAGTATTTTTGCTTATTGTTTAATGGGGGGGACCAAGCTTACCCAAAAGCCTTACAACTATTTTTTATTAAAGTTGTTTACAACACATTTTGATAGGGAAAGGTGGGAAAATGACTCTGTTGTTTTTATGATTTGTTGTGCCTCAGTTTAAATTCTGAGTTTCCATCTAGAGATTTACACTTACAAAAAAGAGATAGGATTTTCTTTGTGGCTTTCATAGCTAACAGTTTCTTTTGGAGTGATGATTTTTCTCTATATGTTTTTAAGCTGTTTTATATATGACTTGTTGCATTTTTGGATGGCTACTCAAAAAGCATTTTAGGTTTTAAACATACTTTTGGATAAGGATGTATCTTTTAGTATGAAAGTACTTTTAAAACTGGACTAATGGAAATACAAATATGCTATTATTTGTCTGCTTTAATGTTTAGCATTATATCAATGCAAGCAATAAATAATTTGAAAAGAAACCTAGTCACACATTTATCATTCATATGGAAGAATACGAATTTCCTTAATTTTTATACTTTTCTTGTTTTAGGTTATCTAGTTTGGGTTGGTGGGACTTGTGATCTATCTAGTGTTCCAGACAGTGTCATTAAGCTTGTGATATGTGCTTTGTTCCTTCCCAAGTATGGGAATACTATGTATTATGTTGTAATGTGGCTAATAAATGTGGTTATATGTCTTTGATCTTGATAGATAACTAAGAATTCATGATTACTTTTAAATATATGTGCAGGGAAGTAGTGATCAATCACCCAATCGACAGAACAAGTTCAACATGCAACTTAAAAATCGCTATGCTATAAACAATGGAGCTGTGTCTACGTTGGAATCTGATGCTATTCAAAGTGAGATGGAATTCAAACATTCAAATTTACAAGGAAATTATAAGGTAAATGAAATATATAATTTCTGGTTATTCTTAAATAGTGCAGCTGCATAAGAAGATTGACTATTAGTTGTTGTTTGTTTATATATTCCTTGTCTATATTGAATTTTGATATATTATGTTATTGTTTGATCATATGTCTGTTTTGATTTTCAAGGTGTCCTCACCATGAAGTACACCTTCTTTTTCCCCCCCAATGGGCATAGCTTATAATTTGGTTTCTCTCTCTTTATGATGCAAACACCATATTTTCCTGGTAGTTTTGATGCATGACATTTTGATAGCTTTATATTTTTATTTTTAGTGATGAGTGAATTTGACAACAGATGTATGAATGCCTTCTAGGAGCCTGCAGTTGATGGAAATACCACAGTAGCTGTACGACATTCCCCAGATATACAGAAGTTGAAGTTAGAACTAGAGCAAGAACGTGATCAATTGGCAAAGATTCAGCTAAAATTGCAAGGTATTTTTGTTTTGCTTTTGGAATATCTAAATTGTATCTTGACATGTAAATAGAAGTGACCTAAGTTTCTAACATTCTTATTCTTTCTTTAATTGTCAGAGGAACAGAGATTGAGCAAGTCTTTCCAGGAGGAGCTTAAAATATTAAAGTTGGAAAGAGACAAAGTGAGTTATATTAGGTAGATATATAAATTTTCATGATCTTGGCTATAACGTATTTACCTAGTCACACTTAAGAGAGAACCATCTATATGAGAAGTTTGTTGGGATAACATACCGTTTATGTTTAATAATATAAGAAGGAAATAATTTGAACTTGACGAGAGCTATGGGGGATGAAGCAATTGATGTATGTATGGAATGAATGTTACATTTCCTTGTTGGGTATTTTGGGATACCTTTTGTGATTGATACTTTTATCATTGTCTTATTGCTATCAATTTTGTCTTTTCAATGATGAGACATGCTAGATGTTGGAGAACTATCAATCAAAAGCACCTCAATAATTTTTTCAGCCTTTTAGAAATACCTTTGCAAATTGGGCCTTTATTCATACACTGTAAAAAGAATCTAGGAACTCACTAATTACCGGACTATTTATGTTTTTAAAATAAATCTCTAGTATTTAAATTTAAATAGCTTTTGATGTACATAAAATGTGGTTTAGTATCAAACTATCAATAGATGGATCAATGGCATAAATGAATCTTCTTTCCACCAAAAAAGATAGAGAAAAAACAGCCTTGCTGTTATTAATTCAGATAATAACCCAAATTGAATTTTTTCTATCTTTCTCTTTTAATAGAAAATAAATTGGCATAAACTAAAAGAGAACATGGACAGCTTTTACCAATTCTTGAAAATCTTCTTTTCATTATTTCTTTAGTTGCATCATTGAGCAATAGGTTTATTTTCAAGGATACACTTTTGGATTTTCATGAGCTGGGTTATATATAGCTTTTGGTTATCTAACTCGTAATAAGTTATTGCTTTGAAGACATCAATGGAGGTGAACAAAATACGTAATGAATTGAATGAGAAAGTATCAGAAATAAAGCATCTACAACTTAAGTTGACAAAACGGGAAAAAGGAGCAGGGGAGGCTGTGGATAGCTTAAAAAGACTTATCAACACTTTAGAGAAGGAAAACGCCACTCTTAAGGTTTGTATATTTATGCTTTACCATATTTGACTGCATCATAGATCACTACTTTTTTGCTCAAAAATTGATAATGATGTTTTGGTATTATTTGACTTCTGAAACACACTAATATGATCCTATTCCCCTTGTTATTAGATGGAAAAAAATGAAATTGAGGCTGCACTTGAAAATAGCAGGAAGTCTACTGATAAAATGATGCCTGATGCTTCACATATTCAGAAGAAAGATTCAAGCAGTGTCAGTGATGTGAGCCAGAACTCCATAGCAATATCACTTTACAGGTTATGCATTCAGATTCTTACTAATAATTGTTTTCTTTTCGTTTTGGGGATTGGGCAATTGGGTTTTGGTAACAGATGCCAGATCAATCCAAAAGTTTTCCAGGAAAGGAAGAAATGGAAAGATCCTTACACAAGCTAAGCAAAGATTTGACTGAAACACAGCGGGACAGGGACAAAGCAGTACAAGAATTGAAGCGTCTCAAACAGCATTTACTGGAAAAGGTTTCATTCTTTTTTTAATTTAATCTCTTTCTTCATCTTTATTTTCAATAGTGGAACAATTGACAAGTAAGCATGGCATTCGAGAGACAAATAGTGACTCCATTGTGTTCATTTTTCTTTCGTGCATATCTCATTAATTAGTTATTAATTATATAATATATTTGTGAGATATATTTTTCTGTGTTAAATGTGACCTGGCTTGTACCCTTGCTAACTGACCAAACAAAGTTGATTATAGTTTACTTTACAGTGTTAGAGACTGAATCAAACACTCCTAGGTGGCGTGAAACGACTGTATTATCCCCTCAGTGAACGTTAAAGACTGAAACTATAAACATATATTACAGGGTATCTGAGAGACTTGGCATTCTCCGTCAGTGCCCTCTACTTCTTTTCCTGCATCTATCTTCTACCCAACTCCTTTCTTATAGCATACATGTCAACTTTCCCTCCTGACTCCCCTTGGTTGCCATCCTGGAAATGTTACACAAATCACTCAATTTCCTTTTCTTCTCATGCAATCTGTTAAGTTAATCATTCAATTCTCCCAATTGCTTCTCTTTACTCTTTTTTGTGACGAACCTTAACAGTATGGTGGTTCTTCAACATACAGCTAGATTGAGACACATTTATTGTAACCCTATTGCATTGGGCTCATTTAATTTGTGATGTCTGATTAATCTTTCAACATTTTTCTTTTCAGTAACATTATGCAGTATGAAGTACATTTAAGTGGTCCTAATGACAACTAAACCATGCAAATATATGCATTGGCAATGATATTTTGTTTAACTATGTTTTCCTAATAGAATGAGCTTTGGTCTTGATTAGTTGATTTCGTTGTGTACTTTAGTTTGATTTGTTGACCTATATGTGTTTTTATTTTGGCCGACTTTTGAGTTACAATTTTTTTGCTATTTATTGTTAACTGTTACAATTTTTTCTCCATAATTATCTAAGCGTGAATGATATCCACTTACATTTTTCCTGGATAGATTTACTATATCCATCTTTCTCTGACACCAATGTTGTTTTCCTTACTGAATTATCTAGGCATCTGAGGAATCAGATAAAATGGACGAAGACAGCAAAATCATTGAAGAGCTACGTGAAAACAATAATTATTTAAGGGCTCAAGTATCACATCTTGAGAGAACTCTGAAGCAGGCACTTGCAAGTCAAGAGGAACTTAAGATGTCAAACAATACGGAAATTCTCAAGTCTAGAGAAGCCATTAATGACCTGAACAAGAAGCTTACAAACTGTATGAGCACTATAGATGCTAAAAATGTTGAACTTTTAAATCTACAGACTGCTCTAGGACAGTACTATGCTGAAATTGAAGCCAAGGTACAAAACACATCAGTGCATCTTTTTTTATTATTCATAAATTGAAGACGATAGTTGGGTTGTTAACACTTGCTCACTTTCATGTTTTTGGAACTGTTCCTTCTTACATCTTTATGTTAATATTTTTTAAAATCTGTGTGCTTGTGCCTATAGTTATGAATTAGCTTACATGCACTATATTTTTATTCCTTAGGAGCATTTAATAAGGGAGTTGGCTCATGCAAGAGAAGAAACAGCTAAGCTTTCTCAACTTTTGAAAGTAAGACTCTTTCTGTCTCTGAATATAGTATATGCCTGAATGTGCTCTTGTTACTACTTTATGCTAGTTACTGCTTTGAGAAACGAAACTGTAAAGAACTATTGAGAGAATAGAAAATCAGATTATATGATACAGATACAGATAAGAAACTATTTATAGTGTACATAGTTAGAACTCTAACTGACCTAACTACCTATCCAGCTTAGCATAGCTGAGTTTGGTATCTATTTCAGTATATATTCTAATGGGTTACCAGTGCAATACACAGGCGTTTTAAATTTTTAATAAACAATATTAATACATACTTCAATTAGTAGCATTCAAAAACTTGTAATCAAAATATTAGAAGAGAACTAATAGTTAATATTAGTTTATTGCAAAATAAATCCATATAGACATAAAATCTGATCAAGTATAACCTGAAGAGTAAACGCACATATTTAAGCGTATAATTGTATGACATAGGTTTGTGTCATTTATTTTTAGGAGTTCTTAAATACATTTTAAAATTTTTTTTACACGTTATTTTAGTTATTTTAACATGTCAATTGATTCTCTTAAAGATATAGAAAGGTACAATTATTTTGGCAAAATACACATTTCCATTTTTAGTCTGTTTTTTAGTTTGAAATTCTTTGTTTTGATTAATATTTATTCCAAATTAATAATCTAAGTTGTTAGATTAATACAATATTAGTGTCATCATTTTGTGTAGCAAAATGTTATTATTACAATGTATAGGAGCTAGGTAGTAGGTAGGGTTAATCCCTTGATTGTTCCAGAAGTAGCTATTACCAAAAAAAGTGTTAATTTAATAATTTGGAAATTTTTTGGAATACCAAAAAGTTTAAAGAAAAAATTTAATTACTCAAAATATTTATTCATTTGATCTTTAATCTCACATTGTTCCCAAAAATTTTACAGAGGTATACTTGTCTTGTAAGATAAGAAATTAACTTATTGGCATTCCTGATTTAATAAGTTGTAGATTTAATGTTTACTGCTGTTACCAGGAAGCAGATCACAGAGCAGATATTTCAAGGAATGAAAGAGAAGAAATTTTAGCCAAGCTTTCACAATCTGAGAAGGTGCAAACAGAATGGAGAAGTAGAGTAAGCAAGCTTGAGGATGACAATGCCAAATTGAGGAAAGTTCTTGAGCAGAGTATGACGCAGTTGAATAGAATGTCGGTAGATTCAGATTATCTTGTTGACAGGTTAGCGTGTTGTGTTCTTAGTATGTTTTTCTTCCAACATTTGCTTGACCATGTGATATCTCATAAACTGAAGAAGAATTTCCTGGAAGTTGCATTTGTCTACTCTTTATTACTTGGATTAAATATATTTTAGTCTTTGTAATTGTCTAGAAAATTGTTTTTGATCCTTTTAATTTTTGAGGGATCAATTGACTTTTTGAAAATATATGATTTTAATCTTTTTATCAATTTTATAACAGTAAATAAATGTTATTAAATATTATATTTAAGTATAAATAATGACTAAAGTCATTTAATTATTTTATCAACTCTATTAAATTAAAAAATCATCATTAAATATTTAATTTAGGTATAAAAAATTACTAAAATTACATATTTTTAGAAGTTGGAGGACTGAATTGATTTTTCGAAAAATATAAGAATAAAATTTTTTCCGATACAAATACAGGATAAAAAAACATTTGAGCCTTATAAAGAGGTTAATGTTGGAATCTTCTAAATAAGAATTTTGGCTGAATTTAGACTTGGGATAATTTTTTTATTATGTGAGATAGTAAATTATCATACTAATCTAAATTAAATTGGTTGCAGGCGCATTGTGATAAAATTACTTGTAACTTATTTTCAGAGAAATCACAGCAGAGAGGTACGAAATTCTTATAATTTTTGTTTCTATAATTGCATTGTGTGGGACTGGGTCTGAAACGAAACCAATATCCTTTATTATGCTCAAAATTGTTATAATTCATGTTGCATGCTTATGGATGCCTGTGGGGGCGGCAGACAGCATTCGTGCTCTCGGATTTAGTCATCCAAATTTCTGATATTCGTTAGCAGTTTAAAAGTCCCATGTTTTGGTTCAACTGAAATCGGGGAAAATAATAATCCTTTTCTTGAGTTCTCTCGTAGAGCAGTTAAAAAAGCTTTTTTCCCTTGGAATAAACTAATCCAAACACGTGCAGTAAATCCACGAGGTGTCTGCGAAAAAAATGATTAGACACATGAATGAATGCAATATTGGTTCATGTTTTACTGAGTATGAACGGGAAAGGGTATGGAATATATTCTTCACATGCATTTTGTTTACTTGCAGCTTATGTTTGCTTTCCGTAACTTGTACTGCTGTTGCTGTGTAAATTTTGTATGCTTTGTTGGATATCTTGTATTGATCTTGTACTTACTGTTTGTTATATTGGGAACAGGTTTTGGATCTTATGGTTCGCATGCTAGGATTCTCTGATGAGGATAAGCAAAGGATTGGTGGTGCTCAACAAGGTGCAGGTAAAGGTGTTGTTCGTGGAGTTCTAGGGCTGCCTGGCCGCCTGGTTGGAGGCATCCTGGGAGGGAACTCCACTGAATCAGCAGCTAATGCGGGATCTGATAACCAGGTGATTTCTTCTTATCTGCTATAACATTTTCTCCGGCCGTTTTTCATCAGAGCAGATAACCAATGATGAGAAAATTGAGAAAATAGATTTATGTGGTTCTGTGGAATATGTGGATTATTATCTAGTTGCGTACATAATAAAATTAATCAGTGAATTTTTCCCAACTGAAATATGTGCAACCATTTATTTTAGAAAATTGTGTTGATTTTTAGTCCTTATGTTTTTTCGTTTTCTCGTGCAGTCTTTTGCAGATCTGTGGGTTGATTTTCTTCTCAAAGAAACGGAAGAAAGAGAAAAGAGAGAATCATCAGGAAATCCAGGTAAAGCCGCAGAAGATTCTTCCAATAAAAGTCCCAATACAACGTCTGCTACTCCATCATTTTCCAATAAAAGTCCAAATATTATTTCTGCTACTCCACCATTTTCGAATCGGAGGTTTGGATCCGGAACAGCATCAGCTTTTCAAATTAGTCCAACTAGTCAAAACATCAGTCCTCCCCCTCGCAGTTATTTTCAGCACTCTGAACATTTTGATTCTGAGTTCTCAACAGTTCCTCTTACATCATCCGATGGTAAAACTACTAGTTCTAATCCGCTTCCAAGATACTAAATATACATTGGAGTACGCAATTAAACAAAGGTATATATATCATTGTTTGTTAAATTATAGGCATGCGATATTGTTCAATTAATTCTTTCACAATCAAAATGAGTGTCTCCTTTTCAATTATGATGAGAGTACCGGGAACTTCTAAGTATTTTTACTTTCCATTGCCTTCGGCATCTCGTTTGATTTCACGTATATAATCTGGGAATTTTGGAAGATGTAGATGTCATGTAATATCGTTCCCATTTCTTGAATGTATATAATACACAATTCTATACTTGAACCAGTTAGCAGTTATTAATATATTCTGTTTTGTGATGCATATTTTTTACCACACGAAATTTTTAACTGTCACATGACCCTATTGGTATTTAACAAGTTTGTTAGTGAGTGATCCTGATGTTATTATAACTTTATCTTGAGAAAATAGTAAGCTTAAAGTTTACTCTATATATTATACGATATTCATTGAAGAAAATTGTGACCGGATTTCGTGTCAACTACTGTGTTGAAAAAAAAAAAAAAAACAATGATTACAATTTAGTATCTCTATATACTCATTTTTTACTAAGTCTTAATAAATAATAATCTCTATACATTTTTATTGTAAAACACCTATACACTATCAACTATTTAAATATCGTTCTTGATTTCCAAAAAATAAATAGTATTGTTATTTCTATACATATGTAATGTAAACACCTGTACTGTAAACTAATTAACATAATTGTTGATTTTCTATAAGATAGTTTATAGAAACATATACATAGCAGTATGTTAATTTATAATAAAATAGCAGTGTAAAATCCTTTTACACTATCAATATATACAACATTTACTCATTCATTATTTATATATTCACGTAAATACATTAACTTAATAACATTTCTCCTCTAAGCCTAGATATATAAATGGCAATTCCACAAAGTTAAATATATATTTAGTTATTGTACTTTCTATCAGATTATTAAAAAAAAGTTAAATATATAATAAAATAACGTACACTTCAGACTTATTTAAAAAACTTATATATTTTTAGATAGTGTACTTTCTATCAAATTTAATTAAATTTATCATTTTAAAATTATAAAATAATCTTTAAATTTTTTATATTAAGTTATTAAATGTTAAAAATTATTATTAGATATTAAATTTAAGTATAAAAAATAATTTCAAATAATATATTACGTGAATTTTTTATCAAACATCACAAATCACAACTTTTATTGGAATTAAAATAACATAACTCATACCAAAATACAATTATATAAACTTCCCCCATAAATTATATATGACCTAATTTATAAATTTTTCATATAACTTTTCTAATTTTTTTTATTTTTAATTTATATATAAACTAATTATAACTCTAAAAAAAAGCTAATTATTACTTTAAAAAAATCAAATACTCATCTAAACAGCTTAAAGTCTATTGAATCATCAAAGAAAAACACAAAAAAAAACTAACAAAGAAAAACGTTGGCAATTAATATAAATAATTTTTGCTTACAATAGTGATTACTTATGGAACGACTACATGGTCCAACAAACGTTGTAATGAGCAAAATCAACATGGTTGTAGCAAAAATGAAAATCCACGAGTAGCACACCCGCCAAAAGCAAATCCAAAACAAGGTTTGGTATATGGTTTCGGAGAAACAGGGCTCCTAGTAAATAAAAAAGACTCAAGTGGAGCCCTCTTTTTGTTCTTGAGAGTACCAAATACTTAAACACTAAGCTAACTTCTTGCCTTTCAATGGACCTTTCGGGATCTTTCTCAACACCTTTTCGTCAAACACAGCATACTGCTTTTTGAACTCGATCAATGCCTTCTCTGCCAGAGGGTCTATCTTGTCCTCATACTTATCATACAAGACAGGAACCGTATGCAACGAAACAAAAACTGCAAAAACGAAGATTAAGGAAAATTAGTAAAATGTCATGGTTCATTCTCGTAGCTTAAAAAAAATATAAAACAAAAATAAGTTTTTCTTACCAATGTAGAACAAGGTCAGGAAATTGACCCAGCTCCCTATAATTGATAGAATCCATGTGCCAACAATAACCTATAATAACATCAACAACAAAATGCTCAGTTATTCAAAGCTAAACTAAAACTAAATTAGGAATCATATGTACAGCATTTCGTAGTTCAACCTAAGTAAAAATCACATAATTCATTATAATTACACGCAAAAAAAATTTAATCTGCAGAAATAAAATTAGAAGTGTGCATTATGCATACAATGAGGAATGTCTTCAAATCTCTTCCAGAACCGATAGCACGCAAGGCAGCAAATCCACGGTTAATTTCAAGTGTCAATGCAGATGCAAATTGAAGAAAAGGCTCTTCAGGAAGATGAACAACTGGGATGCGAGGTGGTGCCCTGCAACAATATTATTTGAGATGCAAATTGGTTAGAAAAAAATGATAGACACTCCACAAGTATGACTTGGTTCGATAATATATTAACTACTTCCGAATTCTTACTTGTGAATAAAGGTATGGGCATTGGACCACAAAAACAAAACCGCAAGCAACAGAATTAAAATGTGACAGACTAGAGTAAGCAGATGATATTCAAGCAACTCAAAAAAGATCCAGACAGCAGTGGCTACAGCAAGTACACTAGCAGATATCTTCTTGTTCCTCCACAATAGCACATCAGCAGCTGCAATTCAATGTGAGGAAAAATAAATAAAGACCAGTTGGTTACGGATTAAAATAATAAATCTAATGTAAAATAATTTATCAATTATTTTATGGAGATTTAAAAAAACAAAAAGCTAATTATATAATATTTGTTTACAATAATAATGATTCACAACGTGGCTGATTTTTTTAAAAGCTATTCAAAATAGCTTCTGATTTTAATAAAATTAAAATACTTTCGGATTCTTTTGAAAAACTGGAACAAACATTAGTATTCAACCGATAAATAATCACAAAGCAAAACCCAAATACAGAACTATACGACATGACCCTCTTTATGAATATACTGAAGCACTCTTTAAATTCCATATCAGTGAACATCGAACACTAAAAGATTCAAAATCCAAAATCAGACACTTAAGTGAACTCAAATTCCTCTTCCAAATAATAATGTAGCATTCAAAATATACTTTTCCAGCATCGAATTCAAAACCTTCAAAAACATATTATCTCCACTTCCTAATAAATTAAAGACAATTCCTTAGATTTTCGTTTCCAACACTTTAAATTAAACAAAATGTAGCATCATTAAAAATATACTCAACATCGATAAAGGAATCACTTCAAATCACAGATCTAACGAAACTACAACTAAACAGCACCAATTAAGAGAAAGAAAAAAGCTAGAGAATGAAAGAGATTCATACGTATGCCACCGCCGAGAACGGTGTGAACAGGCTTCTCCCTCCCGAAGAGGCGGAAAACCTTATCCTTGATCGAGGACGATTCCTTTTTGTCGGAATCGGAATCGGAGGAAGAGGAAGAGGAAGAGTCGTGGCCGTGGAGCTTGTCAGCGATCTTGTCGAACAACGATTCGCCAGCCGCTGGCGCCGCCGTGTGCTCCGATTCCTCCGCCATTGTCTTAGAAAAACCCTAAATCTTCGAATGCGGAACCGCTCTTACAGGGATCCAAAGCTTTTCGCTTTCGGCTCGTGCTGGGGACAAGTAGCGTGCGAGGCGCTCGGGGTCCCATTATATAGTGTTGTGCATAACGAGGTTCGGATCCGAACCTCAGCTGCGGAACACATTTGAATCTGAGTGATGGATAGAGGGAAACCGTTGGTATTGACGCCGTTTTCTGTTCAAAATCACTATTATGTTAACTTTTTTCCCCTAATACACAATTAAATTTAAATTAAATTACAATGAGCGTTTATTAACCATCTAAAGTATTTTTTTTATTATATTACTTGAATATCTGAGTATTTTTATTTTCAATTAAAATTAAAATCTTATTTTGATCATCCATATGGTTAAGGTTGATATTATGGGTAATACTGATTATTTATGTATAAAATTAATTTTAATTAAAAATGTACTGAAACTACATGAAATAACATGTTAAACTTTTATGTTCTATACTTAGTTTGAATTTTATATAATAGAAACAATTATTTTATGTATCTTACTTTCTCTGTGATTTAAGGTAATATATGCATTTTAAGAAAATAATTAGTCATATTCATTTTGAAATAGAATAAATTTTTATTTTTTTTGGTATATTTTTTTTTACTAAAGTACCTTGTTTTATAAATGCAATAAAATAGAAAACGAACATCATTGATTAAGGTAATTTAAAATAAATATTAATAAATAAAGGAATTATTAATGTAAAATTTTTAATATTTAAAATGTAAAATATTTTTCTAAAAATTTAGATCCATTTTTAATATATCTAGTTTAGCATGAAACTAATTTAGGTCCCATAGTTTTAATTACTCAAATTTTGTTCGTATCTTTAAAAATAAACAATTTCAATTCATAGTTAAAATTTCTCAATTTTGATCTACACATTAAAAATGAACCATTTTAGTTCCATCATTTTTATTTCACTTTTTTTAACATAGTTATTTTCATATGAAATATTATCTTATATATGATAAATAATTTATAACATAGGTGACTCTGGTAAGTAACACAAGGGACATATAAAAATAAGTTAATGTGTTTGAAAAGTGGAAATGATTTTTAAAATTGTAAAACTTAATATACATTTTTTTTTATTTTCGTAATCTCTTTATTTTTTTTAATTAAATAATTTTAAGTTTTACTTGATTTCTCATTTATTCTTGTTTATTTATTTTATTTTTTTAGGAAATAGTAGAAAAAAATTACAAGAGGAATGATTTAAATGGTTTTTGTTTGTTTGTTGTGAATTGAAAGAAAAGAAGTAAGTGGTTGTGAGAGAAATAGTGACGTGTATGACGGTGATACTTTAGAAAAGTAGTGACCGACAATATCAAAAGTTGTAGGACACGTGTCCGCCATCGATTGGGACTCATCAGGGTCATGGACGGTTCCTCCTTTACGCAAAATACACATACTAACAAGCAACCAAATCCACTTTTTTTTTATCATATATTTATACTCATTTTCATATATTTTTTATTACTTTATGTAAATATAAAATAATTTCTCTGTATTAATAATGGTAATGACTTGTGTCAAAATGGTCTAGGAATTGATTTTTTTAATTAATGTTTACATTAATAAATAATGTTATAATTACAAGTTGTACATTGTAGCAGCAAAACGTTGGTTTCAGCATTCACAATAAGCTTAAGATCTTGATGGAAAAAAAATTGAACTTTGGAGGAATCAACAATAGTTAAACAGATTTTGCTAAAGTGCAAAGACACATAACACTGTCCAGATTCTTCCAATCCAAGGTTGCTTGCTTAGCCTAATTGGTGTGCTTTTATTGGAATTTTCCACAGGAGAAATCGAAAACTTCTGAGAGGAGAATGTTTGGACAATTCTTTTTAAGCATTTCTAAAAAAGAATAGGATGAAAGAAATAAAATGAATTTGTACAAGTATTATGAAAAAAAAAAAGAGAAAAGTGAAATTAATGGATACGCACATGTCTTGTCACCTAAATGTGTATATAAGTTTCAGACTTTAGATTCTATCTTTAACAATCCAAAAGGAAATCGAGTGAGCAAGGATATTAAACTTCTGACAGCACCGTCCAACAACAAACGTAAACATTACTTGTATATACAAATCAATTTTCTTAATTGTGGTTAGGAATGGAGCTGATGCAGTCTACTATTTTAAAGGGCAAAGTTAGATCTAATTAATGAGACTGTATTGTGATATTACGATAAAGTTTAGAATTATAAAATACAATATTATAATATAACAAACAACATGAAATGTAAATTTTAAATTAAAAGACAAATTATATTTTAAAGTAAATATGAATCATTGTTATATAATAAACTATTATGGTTTTTTAATTGAGTATTATGGCATTATTAATATAAAAATAAAATTTTAAAAGGTTACTAAAGTATTCAAAATATCTGGGAAGGGACTAATATAAATTCTATCTGCAATGAGTATCAGACACATTAGTTACTATTTGGAATTGCTCATGCTTCTTAGTTTGAATGACTTGAAGACTTGCATGGATTATGGCACTAACCAGATGCTTTATTGAAAATCTTGTAGCATTATGGAGGTTGAGTACACTGAGAGGTTGAATTATAGCAACAGAAATGGAGATCATCATAAACATTTTTTTTTTCACAGGTGTCATTCAGGTCACAATACTCTAAAGATCATAAACAATATACAAGGGAGTGTGGAAAAAAAGAAAGGGAGAGAGCAGCAAAATCAATCAAGTAAAGTTAGAGCAAGATTCTCAACAAATAGGCATCGAAGTATATTCAACTATGAAGCTTCTTATTGACATATATTATTTAAATAGTCATTAAGAAATTTATGATCACAACACACAAGACAACTGTGCAATATTCAGAAGTAATAAGTCTCAAATATTAACCTAAAAAATGAAGATCACCTGAATGGCCTAGGAGGCTTCTCTAAAACAGCAGAGAAGAACATTTCCTGATCATCCTTATCAAGCTTTGGAACAACCACCCATTTGAGTTTCTTATATCTCAGCATTTTGAAGGCCTTCAAGTAATCATACAAATCTTCCTTCAAGCAAAAAAAGCTGTCAATCCAAAGCAAACCCCCTGGCCTCAGAACTCTATCCCAGTCATACAATATGAAGTCAAGGAGCACAAAATCAATCCATCCATCTAGAAACCTAGTTGTGTGAATCAAATCCAGGGTATTGTCAAAAAATGGAAGCCTTTGATTAATTGTCAAGTAGAGAGGAACAAGTCCTCTAAGAGCTATCATTTCACTGAAGGGTGCCCCAAAATTGATAGTGGCTGAAACTATTGTCACATTGAATTCCCTCATCCTAGCAGCAAAAGTCCCGGTTCCAACACTGAAGTCCAATCCTATTCTGACCTCTCCTGGCTTAATTCCAAGAACCTCAGATATAAGGAAATCAGCTGTCTGGTTTGAATCAGCCTCCAGGCTCACCCATCTAGGCATCTCATGGTTGGTGAGGTTGAAGCAGTCTGCACACTTGAAGAATCCCTTACGAGTGGTGTTGCCAGCAAGACAAGCAAAGTTCTTGCACCGGTATTGACTCCATCTAACATTTCTATCATCGGGGAGTTTCCACAAGGATTCAGTGATGGGAAATGGTTGGGTGTATAGCTTAGGTGCCTTTGAAAAACACCTTCTCCTAGGTAAAGGATCACAGCCATGAACCATAAGCTTTTGAGCTAGTTTCCAGTCATCATTGCAGATCTCACCAACATCATAATCCATGTATTCTTCTAGCTCTTCCTTCATGGCAAAGCACGCATGTCCTATGCTGGTGAAGCTTGCATTAGCCCCCATAAAATTTTGTTTTCCTAATCTGTTCGGCTTGATCCTGACATACTTGCGAATCTCTTCTCGCAGAAAGTAATCAGCAGGTTCATCTGATTGTTTCTTTTTTCTCACCAAAGGATGAGTTCTGAAACTACCATTTTGCTGATTATTCGCTTCATTGTGTCGATGAGACGTCGATGCTGACTCAAGAAGTCCTAATATATCAGCAAGAAATGAAGCTTGCTGGAATACAAATGGGGATGATGATGGATCCTGTTTTGTTTCCCTCAGTTTGTCCAGTTGCTCTTGAATTTTCTGAATCACAATGTCAACAGTTATTATCACTTCATTTTCATTCCCATTTGGGACCTCAGGATTCAGATTTGAGTATAAAGATTCAGTACCAAGAAATGATTTGAAGGAGAGGAACTTGGACATGGCGGCAACAGAAAGGAGAAGAGCAAGAGCACCCGGTATAAAGATAAAATAGTAAACACTTCTCCATTTTTTTAACTTAGTATTAATATTCTGTTTTGTCATTCCCTTATCTTCAGGACTGAGAATATTGAAAGATTTCATGCGTTTTTACAGAACAGAAAAGTACTAGAGAAAAATTCTCAAACCGCACACATCTTATACAGCCTTAGCAACACAACTGAAGTTGAAATAAGGACTGAAAAACAGATCATGAAATTACCTTCAAGTTGATTACTTTGAAGCTGAAAGTATTGAGAGTGATGTTCTCATAATTTGTATAAACAAGAATGAACAAATGGATACAAGGGATACTGAGATAGATTTTTCCATATTCTACGTATACTAATAAATAGAGTATGGCACTTGTCTGGTGCATTTTGAAGCATTCTAGTGATTGCTTAACATGTACTTAATTTCAATAAGCCAAAAGTGATTGTCAACCCACAAACCTATCTTGTATTTCAGGTAATCACAACTTGCTGAAAATATTAACAATTGTGTAGTGATTATTCAACTCTAGCACAGATCTAGAGGAATGCTAATAGCAAGAAACTAGAAAATACAACTGAGGATAGAAAGCCCTAGTTAATGCCTCAGCTTTAAGAACAAAGCTGGCGCCACATGCACCACCATGTTCTCAAATGTGTAGTGCAGCTTAACTAAGGCTAAAATACAATTCTCCACTTAAGCTGGTTTGCACAAAACTAGATAAACATCACACGAGCACAAGAGCTAGGAATCCGTAATCCATTGACTTTCTCTATGCCGAATACGACACCGTTAATATTGACCAAAAACAAAGAAAGAAAAGGCAGAAAACCTTGTCTGTCCCAGGAATGAATGTGCACCAAATGCAAGCTGTCAACTAATGACGACAACCCAATGGGTCCATGACTTCAAAACCGGAAAACAAAAATGTACATGTCCACAACCAATTTCTTAGCCAAATTAGAGAAAGTTAAAAAATAATAAAAATTAAAACCCCACAAAAGTGAAAAACAGTGTAATATTCTCACCAAGAGATTCCACTGTGGGTCAAACCAACAAAACTAGAACCAAAAAATAGTGCCTATTACCAATGTCAAATCATTACCAAATCATGGTACTAACAAAACGCAGTGACGGATAATTTTCCCTAGAGAAGTAACATTGGTACATGTTCGGTCGATTACCAATATTTCAGTATTCAGCAACACACTTGCAAACTCCATAGAATCACATCATCGAAATTCAAACCCATGGCAATAACCTTTTCTTTTTTTTTTTTTTATAAATTTCTCTTTAATCCTACACATGTTCCCACCACCACCTGGTCATTTTTCATGTCAATTTTTAAAAAATTAAAAACCCACCATCTCCCTTTTACAGGGAAGATTTACATTATGCATAAAATTTAGATACAATTACGATTTCAGTAACCCTCTCTAATCAAAATTGTAGTTTTATCTCGTGAAGGCTTAAAATAAACAACTTCTTTTTTGTTTTTGTTATAACATCCAAGATAAAACTGCAATTTTGAAGAGAAAACATTACTAAATATTTGTTATCTAACTTTCTCACTGAACCCAAAACCCTGTAAGAAAATTCACCTCCTCCCCCTGGCATCAACAGCGTACTGCGAGAGCGGGACCACCTCCTGCAGCGGCGTGGAAAGCGGCGTGGGCATGGGGGAGTTCCGGCAAACAGGGCAGGAGCCGTTGAGCTTGAGCCAGGGGTCGAGACAGCAGAGGTGAAAGTAGTGTCGACACTCGGGCATCATCCTCAGCATCTCCGAATCCTTGTACTCGCAGAGACAGATGGAGCACGTGGTGTCGCAGCCGCCGTCTTTCGCGAAGGGGAACTTGGGGTAGGAGTTTATGACGGCCTGTTCGAGGCCAGAGACGGCGTCGTTCTGGCGGGCGCCGTCGTCGTCGTCGTCGTCCTCGGCGACGAAGATGACGCGCGGGAGGACGATGCCATCGGGGGCGTGGGGGTTATGGCGGCGGCGGCGGTTGTTGTTGCGGTGGCGGAGGGTGCGACAGCAGAGGTAGGAGGAGAGGATGAGGGTGGAGATGAGGAAGAGGACGCCGAGGGCGATGGCGATGGAGTAGCCGAAGCCAAGGTTGGTGAAGTATGGAGAAGGGGGTGGAGGAGAGAAAGAGTTGAGGGAGGACATTGAAGAGAAGAAGGTGAAGAAGGTGAAGAAGAAGAAGAAAAAGGATGAGTTGGGAAATTCTCCATTTGTGAAAGGAGAGGTGAGGGAATAGTGTGAGTGTGTTATGTGTTTGTTGTGAGGGCCAAAGGTGGTGGGTGGGTGTATTAGCTGCTGCATTTAATACTCTCTATTATGCTTTCGGGAGCCACTCTACTTCCACACCCCATTTAATTCCTCCACTCCATTCATCATAACGTGGAGCAAACACACTCTGTCAACAATGTCTTTTTCATTCTAGTACATTATAAACATCACAACTATCTACCAATTACCTTCAACTTTCTACTTTTTTTTATTTCATTGATACTTTTTAGTATGAATCTAGAGTTAAATAATATATATACACTCCATTTTGTTATATTACTTGCAGTTACTAAGAGACAGCTTGGTTTGCATGGCCTTTTGTGGATTGGGAAGGTGAAAGAGAGTGTGTGACAAATCATTCAACACTTTGGAGGTAACTGGAGTTGTTCGTCTACGCTCAATCTGTTCTACGGATTCTTTGTTGCAGTTAACGTTATTCATTGGACTTTTCAATATAAATTTTTAACTCACTCCCTCAGTTCAAAACGTTGGTTGGGTTGGTCAAGGTGTATATGTATACTCAACTTTTTACTTACAAGTGTTTGTCTTTCTTAATTCACACAATAATTAGGTTGTACTAAAATATAGGTTCGGCTAAATAAATTATATTGCGATGTAAAAACAATAAAATAAAACGATTTTATGTTTCTTGCACTTTGAGACTAGTAGACCCCAAATTTAGATTCTACTCTTTTTAATCAATTTTGCATCGCTTTCTCATGTTGCAAAGTACTTATTTCATTACACCCAAGTCCAAGTTCCCACACCTTTGGTATTGTTTCTCTTCTCATGAATTTGTGTGTTATCTTGATGGTTGAGTCTGATAAAATATAAGGACTTTTCTTTAGTGGAAAAGAGGTGCTAGATCATGAGTGATTTTTTCTTTTTTTCATATTTAGAAATTTTGTGGAAGTGCACACAACTCAAGGCTAACATATTAATAATCCATGATTCAAATTAACACAATTTAGATATTAAAAAAAGAAAAAGAAAAAGTCAGACCCAATGGTTAGAAATTTGAGGAGGTTTCAAATTAAGTTCAGATATTTGTAAGTTTTGTTTGTTTGTTTGTATTTATTACATAGGAGTAGGTAACCTCTTCAAGCATTACGCCATTACTTAATTTCCTCCCTGGTGCAGGAATGGAGGCACTATTCCATCCCTAGGACTCTTATTCATGTGAACACTTTATCATTTGTAATGTAGTCAATCAATACCTTCAAATTAAGGATGACTTATTTTCAACCTTATAATTGAAACCCTTATATACCTTCTCTAGTCACAGGTGGCTATTATGTATTATCTGATTCAAGGCTTAAAGTCATGTTTTGATGTTCAGGTTAATTCATAAACAAATTTATTAATTGGTAAGAAATTCTTATTGCGAAAAAACTGTATGTCGAATAATATCCATAGTTTCTGTCAAATTCTTTTCTTTTCCTGTTAAGGTACTGACAAGTAGCTTTAGAGTATTATCTTGATTAGTGACTTCTAGAGAAATCAAATAGAATTTTCAATGTACTAATTGCTTAAACAGTCAAGCAATCACATACAGACACACAATTGTTGAAAGTCCCTAGCAATATTCTTTGAATAATACAGCTCAACTGATTAATAAATTCTCTCATTCTATTCCATTCCCTTTGCTAGAGTTACAACAGGAGACTTTGCTAAAAATAACATTTAACCTTTCCACACGCAAATTATGTTCAGTGTGATATGAAGTTTTGACTCTTCAAAGAATTAATTAGGAGCACCAAACTGAAGGGAAATTATCACATAATCCGAAATTAAATAGTCTTGATCAATTTTCACCAGAAATGTTATGACATTCCATAATTTATGAAAAAATTTAATAACTATTACATGGAGATTGCTAGTGCTGCATAATCTCTGATCATATGCCAAAGGAATTCAGGAACAATTTGACTTTTGCTGACCAAAAAAACACTCAGTAGGTCATCAATTACTTCAACAATACAGTCCTTAACCTCACCCAGAAGTTCCAAAACCAGAACAGTATTTTCATTGAGGAAAGAAAGAAAAACAAACATCCCCACAATTTCAAACCCGAACAAGAGACGCACACAGGAAACTTCTCATTATTTTTGGTACAATAATAGTTACAAATATATTCAGGAAAAGCAAACTAAATTAATCTAAATCAACAAAAGAACCCCTAAAGTTTAACCTTCCGCATACAACTCTGCTCCTTAATAGCCTGTGTTGAAATATTAAAAGTGGTGGTGCAGTTCATTTTCACAACAACATGTCTCTTAAACAAGTTCAAGATCTTCACCTGCCCCGGAACTCTAGAGAAGCTACTCATAGTCAACAACCCTGAACCCAAATCCGTTCTAAAATCCGGGATAGAAACGACCCGATCCATGATAACATCAATTGTTACATTCATCCTCATAGTTCTTCTAGCCTTGGCCCTCCCAGGTGGTCCTCGTGCCTCCCCCACCATGACACCACGGTAGTACAAACTCGTGGTGGTGTTGCTATACCTAAATGATGCAACGTTGGGGTTTTTCACTGACACATCCGCAACTAAGGACATGTTGGCCCCGGGTTGAGGTGTCATGGTGTTGGCAAGTTCAAGCTTTGTGATTTTGACACCGTTCATGGTGATCACAGGGTCCTTGACACGAAATATTGTGAAGACCAAAACTATGATTACTATTGCTAGGAGAAGTAGAAAGCCTAGTGGGCATGCACATCGTCTGATGAGTTTTTTGTGAGCTTGCTTCTTGGTGAGAGGAGTGGTGTCACCTTCTTCACTGCTTGGACGCTCTATTGCTGGGGCTAAGGGTCTTACTTGCTCCCTATCTACCATGGCTGGCTTAATTGGAAAATGGAGTTTTGGTAACCTTAGAAAAAGAGAAGTTGTGTGTGGTGTGTTTTGTGTGTTGTGTTGTGTTGTGTTGTGTGTGTTATGGTTTGATCTGTGGTTTATTTATGATGTTTAAGACTTAATGTGTGAGTATATAGGTAGTAGTGTGGCCCATGTTCCTTAAAGTTGGTTGACTTTAAATAGCAGTGAGTCCAGAAATTGGTTTCTTGTTGCGCAGAAATTCCAACACTTTGACTATAACCTCCTCAAATTTCTATGCTTCACTAAATACATTCGTTGTAGCAGCGGAAACATATTCACTTCGCCACTATGTGTATCTTCATTTTTATTATATTAAAATAATATAATTTTAAACAATCTTGTAATGATTAAAATTTTTGAAGAAATAAGAAGATTTAATACTGACAAACAACTTATAAATTATTCACATATTTATAGTGATTATTTTTAAGTAGAGAAATTAGATAGTTACTTTTTGAGTAGAGAGATTTACGTATTTTAATCAAGTATTGAAATAATTTTAATTTAGTACAAGATAAATTTGTCTAATTAAAAATAAAAGAAAAATAATCATAAAAAATATATCTCTTCATATAATGATAATATAGATATAATAAAATCTTAATATATTCTTATATTTTTAGTGTAACTTTTTAATTCATGTAAACTTTACACTGTGAAAGGATTTATTAAATATAAATTTAATTAGATATACAAAATCAACTAATTTTTAAGTTTAATTAGTTATTTCATTGTTATAATTATACAGATTTTACTTTTTTCTGTCTTCATACTTAAAATTTATTTAGTTTATATATATATATATATATATATATAAACTAAAAATGAAAAATTTTAAGTGTAGGGATTGAAAGGTAAAATTTGTTAAACTATAGAGATTAATTGAGAAATTTTACCTATTTTTAATAAGTTTTAATTAATAATAAAAGGGTATTTAAAAGAGTGTGTTATTAGTATTTTATTGCTATGATACATATTAGTCACTAACTAAATAAATTTTAGTCATTTCTAAATATCATATTTTTTTAATATAAAAAATTAATTTCTATCAATATATATATTTAATGAAAGTTAAATTATTAAAGAGTTTGTCCTATATTAAAAATTATGTTTCATTTAATCAAATCGAAGCATTTTCGAACATTATAGCCAAATCGAAGTAATTCTTTTGCCTCAAAGTAATTATAATTTTTGATTTATTTTATAAAATTTAAGAATAATAATAAATATATTATTTGTTAAAACATTATTTTTAATCACAGTAAAATACAAATATTTATAATAAATATTTAGAGGTAAATCAGAAATAAATATTAAAAGTAAGAATATCAATTCATGGGTTTTCTTTAAATGGAGAAATGATTAGAAATAGTTTTGGGGCATTTCCATTTGTAGAAGAAGGTAGGTGAAGTGTGTAAAATGAGAGTAGCACACCAGAAAATAATTCTAACTAATTACCTCGTGTTTTGGGAATGCCAAGACTTGACTTTTAATTTGCTTTTCCCATCTTCCTCTTAATAACATATATACAATAATTTTCCTCTCACTAACATAACCACCATGTTCTTCTCAAATGATTAAAATAAAGTCTTGAGTGTTATAAAATGTTATTCAATATATATTTTTAATATGATATTTCAATATATAAACATCTTTCTTTATACATAATTTTTTTTATGGTTTCTTTTTAATTTTAATAGAAAAAAATCACATTATTACATTTTAAAATTGAAGAACTTGAACTCTCTATTAATAAAATAAATAAATAAATAATAAGATAAGAGATAATTACACAAACACTTAACTTCGAACTATGCATGGATGGTGATTCCAGAATCAGAAAAAAAAGAAAAGAAAAGAATTTCCATTGTCGTGCTTTTTGTGTGGCTACCATTAATTTGAAGTGTAGATATTTAAAGAAACCGCAGGTAGAAACTTGCAACTGCCACTCCGATTCTCTTACACTGTCTTGTGCTGTGTCATGGCATTAACTGCCTTTTCTTCCATCAATAGAACTCATCATAGCACTTTGATGTTTCCACCGAAACAACACAATCATAACCTTAGAATTCACAGGTTTCGATGCAGTGGAACTAACCCGAATAAAGATTCACAACCGCAGAACAATGCGCTTCTCAAACTTGCATGGTACAGTTCTGAGCTTCTTGGCATTGCAGCCTCCGTTTTCCGTTCACCACCTAATGAGGAAGCTCCTCCTCAGCGGCTTCTTCCGACCATTCATCGTGCTGCAGTTGTGGAGACCATCAAAGAAGACTTCCAAAGATCCTATTTTGTCACAGGTTTTTCCGTACCCATTTGCTTAATTCCTCTGGGTCAATTCCAATTTCTTTCCTTTCATTCATCAGAGATGAATTCGATGCATGAATGATGAGTCATTAATGAAATTTAGGTTATTAATACCATCATGATGGACCATTTATCCTTTTCAATGTATGATTTCTTCACTCACAACTCTGGATCACATTTTGAATTCCTCAACATGTTTGATTGGCAAATCTTTTACCTGAAGTCTTAAGACAGTGTGGTAAGCACAATTTTTTTCGAGATTATATTGATTATTGGACATTTAATCTGATTAATCTCCCTCCCGTATAAACATGTTGGAAAATGTAAATTAAGAATTTCTTTTAAGCAAGTAAAGGTTACTTTCTGTCACCAAGATGCTGGTAGTGGTTGATCGGTTGATAAGCTTTATGGTCCTGTATAGTCCCTCATTTTCTGGGGGTGTGGAGGTTTTAGGGGATAGGATAGGAATAACTACTCTCAGAAAAGGGGCATTCCTGAATGAATACCATAGCATGTTCTTTCATCCATGGTAACCTCGAAATGATTGCTTTTTCATATAATGACTACTTGACTAGCATAACATCACACAAATGTTACTAGTTAGTAATTGACTATATATCAGACAGTTTATATGGTTCACATGGTGAATCTGTTCTTCTCAACCAACAGGAGATCTGACATTAAATGCTTATGAAGAGGATTGTGAATTTGCGGATCCAGCAGGCTCATTTAAAGGGCTTCAGCGTTTCAAAAGGAACTGCACTAATTTTGGATCCCTTCTGGAGAAGTCAAACATGAAGCTTATGAAGTGGGAAGATTTTGAAGTGAGGACAATTTTTTATTCATTTTCCAACATATTTAGTTTTACAAGTGTCAATCCTAATCAAGAGCATAATGTTTTTTATTACCTGTTTGCTTTTTCTTCAAAATGCTGATATTGTTTTTATGCATATGTTTCCATGACAGGATAAAGGAATTGGCCACTGGCGATTCAGCTGTATCTTGTCCTTTCCTTGGAGGCCAATTCTTTCTGGTATATATCGAGCTTTATTTGCGTACACTATATCATTATTCATACTAAACGCGATGAAATTTGACCATGTTGATATACGCTGCAGCAACTGGATACACAGAATACTATTTTGATGCACAAACTGGAAAAGTATGCAGGTGATAAAAACTGTCACTTGTGAAGCTACATGTTTCTACCTTTCAGTCCTATTAGACAAACGACTAAAATATCTTTGAAAAATTTCAGGCATGTGGAGCACTGGAATGTTCCCAAAAAGGCATTGTTCAAGCAAATTCTAAGGCCTAGCCCTGGATTTAGCTTAAAAGATTATGTGAATAGGTGGTTGAAAATGGTGCAGGTGAAGCTTTAAATCACAGTAGTTCTGTATATTACTTCGAAATATTGGATTTTTAATGTAATCTGATGAAGGTCTCGAGGCAAGTACATAGAAGAAGGTTCAATTTGGATACTCCTTGTATATCTTTTTTTTATCCAAGAAGGGTAAACAAATAGAACAGATATACCTGACAACATTTTTTCTTTTGTATTTTTGTCCACTCATAACAATACTCATGAATCAAAACTGGATCTAGTAATTTTTATGAAAATAAAAATACAAATAATTTAACATGCTTCTTGGTCTCAATTTGGGAGTTATTTACACGACAAACTCGTAAACTCATGATCTTTCCGGTTCAAAAGTTGACTCCAGTAACTACTAAACCAAGACAACTTACTAAACCAAGACAACTTCTTACAACATTTATGCCAAATTATTTATATGATTAAATTTAAATATATTTTTATTCCCCTCAACACTTTTTTTTAATTCTTATTTTCATCCCATGAAATGTTAGCAAAAGGAATCATAATAAAATGTTACATCATATAGAGCCTAAGAAGTTATATAACATATTAGTAGAAACTAAAATAGAAACTGAAAAATAATAAAAATAAAAAATATACATGTAGAAGAGTTAAAAAAATAAAAATATAACATTTATTGAGATTAAAATAATATTTATAATTACTGGAAATAAAACAAACTCCTACCTTTATTTTTAAATTTTCATCTCTTCCGAACATACTACCACGTTAAACAAATTGGGAGTTAAACAAATTGGGAGTTCATGGTGGCTGGGAATTATTAATAAGCTAATAAGCTGCTCTAGACCCTGATTCGATGGTATCAATTTGTTTGATTAAGAATATTGAAAGAATGTTTTGAGTATCAATATGTTTAATTAAGAAGGTTGGAAGACTGTTTTCCTCCTTATTTCACTTAACTAAACTTCTTATCTTTGGATAAAAACAAACTTGTCATGTGACAGACATTTCTAATTTCTTCTCAGTATAAATTAGATTTACACTTGTTCTGAAAAGGAAGAAAATAAGGACATCAACTTAATAAGAAAAGGGAGATTTTGTATATATATTCTATAATAATTATTATTTTGTTTCAATTCCTTCACCAGTTGATTTCGCATCCATCTTCTGAACTGCTTCATGTGCTGCAGATGCTGCCTTGTCCAAACCTAACCTCTGCAACTCATTTGAAAAAACATCTGCATCTGTCTTGCTGATTTTGTATGGGCTATGATGAGCATCAGGAAACGAACCATTTATAACATCATCCTTATACTCCAATAAGGCTTTATTGATGACGTCTCCTATACGAGCATACTGCTTACAAAATTTTGGAGTAACCTGAAAGATTAACAATGAATTCATAATGTTTGAAATAAGAACAAGGTTAAGAGATGGTGGAAATACCTTTGCATGGTGGGGGTGTTGTAGCATACCAAGCAGATCATGGTAAACCAGCACCTGCGTGGGCAATGAAACTAAATTAGAAATCCTCTGCTTTTCCTTTACCCAGAAAATGTTTCTTTTGTTTCTTCCCAAGAAAAAAAAATGTAAAATTGAAACTCACAAATAACGCTTCTGTTCAATTATCTCAAAATGACTGAGGGATAATCAAACTAGAATCCCATCCCTAGTCATAGGTTCAAGATACCCAGGACCAATCTCAACATATTCTCGAACTCAATAATATCTACATCTTCATACATACATATGAAAGACACAATATCGCTTAAGAGCAACAACTAATTACGAAACAGAAAGTCCAACATAGCAACATGATGAATCAGTAAACAACTTCAAATAAAGCAGAGATAAAGTCTTAGGCAAACAAAATTAGAGCCACTAATGTATGCTGCACTCATCTTTCACTAGAAGAAAAAAAAACACATTTTCAAGAACAGATCATTAACCAAAAGGGAAATCAACCCAACTGACCTGTCCACTGCAAAAGGGTCCAGCCCCAATTCCAATTGTAGGAATTTGAAGGGCTGCCGTTGCTGCGGCGGCAACGGGCGCAGGTACACATTCCAGAACAACAGAAAAACACCCTGCTTCTTGCAAAGCCAATGCCGTCTCTACAACCTACACAAACACATTCCGTTAAGTTTCAGAACAACAATAAAGTCAATCAATTCCCAAATAGATGAATGAAGAGAGACCTTCAAAGCGCTAGCAACATTTTTTCCTTGAGGTCTGAACCCCCCTAAAACACTAATGGCCTGAGGAGTAAGACCCACATGGCCCATGACAGCAATTCCAGCCTCAACAATAGCCTTAGCTGCACCAATTCTGGATGGAGACCCTCCTTCAAGTTTTATGGCATCCATTTCCCCCTCCTTCAAAACCCGAACCGCTGTATCCACCGCCTGCAACACTCAAAAACCATTCAATGAGTGAAACAATTAAATAAACACCACATGCGCATGAGCACCACCTGATTGGGACCACACTCATAGGTCCCGAAAGGCAAGTCCCCGACGAGGAGCGGCGTCTTGGCGCCACGCGCCACTGAGCGGCAGTGGACGAGCATTTGGTCGAGCGTGATGGGGAGCGTGGTGTCGTGGCCGTGGACCACCATGGCGGCGGAGTCGCCGACGAGACAGATGTCGACGGCGGCCATTTCGAGGTGGACGGCGGCGGGGTAATCGTAGGCGGTGACCATGGTGATGGGTTGACAGGATCGGTGCTTCTCTCTCAAATGGCTGAGCGTGACTCGCTTGTTCGGGTTCTGCGGCGTGGGACCCGAATAGACGGTGTTCTCCGGAACGTTGCTCAAGCACCGAAGAAGCCTCGCCATAGAGCCTCGAGAAGCGTTTCTCGCTCGCAACAAAGACGCCATTGTGCAGTGCAGAGTGAAGGGAATTGAAGGGAAGGAGAAGCACCGATTGAATTCACCAACTACTCTCCAATTTTGTCATCATCACTATTCTGTGTGTCTGAAAACTAAAAATTGTATGTTTCTGTTAATATTTTTACATTTATTTCTTTTTTAAAATAGATAATTTACTTTACAAAATAAAATAAATGCAAATTATTATTGCGTAAAATATTTTTTTAATCAACACGTTATTAATATAACATATTTATGTCTTTTTTTTTATTATAAAAAAAAACCTTATTGATCACTTTATTAAAGGATCATAGTTTAATTATATTCATATTATGATAACTAATATTTTGATTTTTCCACAGAATATTAAAAGTCAATGGAGATGCGGGGTATCGATCCCCGTACCTCTCGCATGCTAAGCGAGCGCTCTACCATCTGAGCTACATCCCCTGTTCGATTCCCTTATTTCATTCTTTACATAGAATATTTAACTAGAGAATAAATAATAATTAATTTCAACCTATATTCCATTTACAATCTAATTATCAATTCATGAAATTAATTATATATTTATAAAAAATTTACATAATATATAAAACATATTAATTAATTTATTTTAATATTTTTTGCTCGTAATATTATAAATTATTCTATTAGATAAAAAAGCTATTAATATTATCAATAATAAAAATAATAAATATTGATAAAAATTATACCAAAGTATAATTTATTCATATATAAATAATTATACATAGCATAAAGAAAGATCAACATACACATGTTGTTCATAACTATGAAGAGTAGTAGTATTATTTATATAAGTTCATGTGTATAGTGTGAGAGCATGCAGGAACAAGAAAAGGTAGAAGCAAAGTTACATATAGAAAAAGGAAAGGAAAAGACATGGTGGTGGTGAACAATGGATTTATTTAGTTTGGTGGAAGAGTTGTGGTGTGGCTAAGCAAACATGGTGGTGAGGTTAGGGAGCTTGACCTCTCCCTTGTGAGAGAGAGGAATGGTGAAGTTGCCAATGACAGGAAGATCAATAATGAGACGAAGATCCAGTTGATAGTCAATGTCCCAGTCAGCACCAATGTCCCTTGCTAAGGACATCAATATGCTGTATGGAACCTTAACAGGAACATCCACCATGGTTGTGTCCTTTGCCTTCAAGGATCCTGGGTCTGGAATTGTCCCTGTTGCTATCTCCCTTTCTCCCCACACCACAAAAACATAACAAACCTAGTTAGATTTTTATATTTTCACAAACTTCAATCAAAATTTATGTAAGATTCATATAGATATTATAACTATTTTTTTCTTTTTCTCAAAGACTTTTCTTTTTTATTCTAAAACTATTTATATTTAACTTTTATTTTAGAAAAATTACTCTATTAATTCATAGTTTTTGGTTTAAGTTATATTCTATTTTGCATAAGGTTACAAGATCGTTTTTTCTATCATCATAATCAAGATTTTCCCGTCATTACAACCAAGATTTGTCCAAAATCTAAAAATCAAGATTTTCCCATCACCAAGATTTTTCCAAAATGTAAAATCAAGATTTTCCCATCACCAAGATTTTTCCATAGACACAAGTAAGATATTAATCATTTTAATTTCGAAATGTTTTTTTTCTTCAAACGATTAAAAGAGTAATAGGAAAGTGTACCTGGACGCGCTTTTGAAAGAGTAGTTGATGGCACATATGGGTATGGGAGTTGAATAAGGGTTACGAACAGAGACCTTCACCAAGTACTCCATACTATCTTTGCTGACGCGTTTGAAGTCCACGTCGCTCACACTCGCCTCAGGCTTCGCCATTTCATTTACCTTCTCCGACACGAAGTTCTTGGCTTTATTCAGCAACTGCGACATTTCTTACGTTTGGACGACACTGTGAAGAACTTAACAAATGCATAACCGATTTATACCCAGAGGTAAATAGAACCTTTGTCCTAGTATTCCAATACGAGGATGCTGCTACTGACACGTGTGTCCTTTACCGACACCTCATTAATCACGATAGCACGTGGTTCCTCTTTGGCAATAGTCATCATCACTCAGATACGGTGTCGAGAAAACCAGAAGTAAGAATAGTATTTAATGGTATTTTTTAATTATAATTTATATTTATTATATAATAATAAATAATAATTTAATATAAATTATATTATATTAGAATTCATAATAAAAAATGTTTCTAAATATATAAATTTATAATTAATAACATAGAAATTATGGTATACAATTATTTTTAATTGTTAATAATGTTATAAAATAAATAAATTTTAAAAAATATAAAATAGAGTAAATTAGAACATATTAATAATTAAAAGATAAAATATATAGAATATATATATATATTGATTTATAATATATCGTATATATTATTTTAACGTTTAGATATATTAATAATATTAAATTTTATATTCTCCTTGAAAATCATAAATAATCGCATTATTATTAGATTTCAAGTGGTACGTTCTAAACCAAATAATACAGGAGATTTAAATAAAAATCATAACGGGATAAGTAGATACAGCTACCTAGCTAATTTTGTGTTTCAATAAAGTTTAGTTGAAATTATGAAAGTGATTAATTTATAATCTTAAATTTATTTTATTAAAATTTACCATTAAAATTATGAAAAAACTCTTATAAAATCAAATTTATAATTGAATGAGTACGTACTGATTAGACCGTTTACTTAAACACATTCATTTTTGTGTTCTATTTATTATTTTCAATTTTTATATATGTTTCGGCACAACACTAGCTACTCTTTAATTAGTCGAATACATTTTACTGTATCCATCACAATACTTAACTTAACTTCGAAATAAATATAGATTCATGTAAAATTGGCAATATCCATTCACCTTTCATTGGCAGTACATGTACATCTTAAGATCGTAAATACAAGAAACTAAACTTGTGTTAATTGATAGATGGAGTATATATATATATGTAAATGCATACATGCATGCTTGTTGTGGCTATAGAAGAGAAGCAGAAGAAGCGTTACTATTAGAACCTAACCTAGAGAGAAACTGCATTTGTTTCAGAAGAGGTGTTAGGGTTTCCATGAGCTTTTCGCATGGATGATTGTGAATTCCCTCGTAAGTGGTCACCACGATGCTTGTGTCTTTGGATAACCTTTGCACCTGTTTCTTCACGTTGCATGTATGATGCGTGCAGCGGTAGTAGCTTCTTTATTGTCCAATGCAAAGTCAAAATGTGTATATATGCACCACCAAACCAACCATGTCAGTGGTTTCAGATTAATTAAATGGTACTTTAAAATCAGATAAACAAGTTAATGTCGTAAAAGTTTTAACAATTTGCAAAAGAAAATTCATTTTGGGTATGAAGATCCCAACGTGTTCATGATCTATGATAAAATACTCAATCCACCCATCTTAGATGATGGTATATAATTTTGTTGGAATGGAAGGATCTGTCATATTATTCCTTATAAGATCAATCTGTCTCTGTTGAATAAGAATATATGTAACAAGTCGTTTGGTTTGAGAAGATTTTTTTTTTTTATCTAAAGTTTATAAAGAACAAATGAAAACAAAAAATAAAATAAGTTATTTTCAACAGTTCTTAATGTACTATTTTTTAAAATCAGAAACAAAAAGAAAATAAGAAAATAATTTGACAATATAATTTTAAAAAAATATATATTATAAGCTCTACATGTTAAAATTCAAATATGAGATGAAGTTTCTCCTTGAATAGAAATGACATGAAGACGAATTTAGACATGTTAAAAAAATTCATTACTTTTGTTTTTTATTTTCTGTTTTTTTTCTTCCACTTTTTTTCTTACCCTTAATCCAATTATCTTAATTACTAAAGAATAGTACTTTAAATAGATTTTAAATCAATATATTAAATACGTACTTGTTGAATTCAATATCTATAAACCACACATTATAAAAACACTACTTATCCTTGTGAAAAAAAACTCCTTATAATATATATATATATATATATATATATATATATATTAATTTTCTACTATTCATCTGTTATGTTGCTGACCCCAATTATATATTTTTTTTAAGATTTTTTATATGTAAAATTATTTTCCCATACTAAATATTTATATATTTATGTTTCTTACACCTTAATATTTTTACAATTAATTCATCTATTTTTCTCTTTCTTCTATTTCTTTTCTTCTAAGTTCCAAGTATTCATATATACTATAATTAAGGGTGAATGAAGAACCGTTTTGTTACTTCTAAGTTCAAATTTTATGAATGCATGCAATCCATTGTTAACCTTCTGCTAGTGCAGCTTCTTTATATATTCATCAAGTTAATTTTCATTTTTCATTATATAATAAAAGGTGAATCTCGCTTCACCAAAATTAATATCATTATCTTCCTATAATATTTCTTTCCCCTTTCAGGGAAAATTACGTAAACATAGCAATGCAATGTGAAAGAAAGCTAATTTGGTTTATCACACACCTGGGATGCATGTTGTTCTTCACAGCTTTCTGCCCATACTTCCTCCAACGATAACCATCATCCAGAATATCATCTGCACTTCTAGTCTGAAACGCAAACCTGGGTCGTGTGGTCTTCTTCATTCTGCCTCCTTTCCTTTTCTCTTTATCATTCTTTTCCTCAATGTGAGCCCCATTTTCTGCCATCAAAGCACATGACAAGGATGATGAAGAAGAGGATGATGATGAAGAAGAAGAAGCATATTCCATCGTCGCCTTGGCATCCCTAAGGAAGTTGTTTTGGCCAGAGAAAAGGTTAACCCAGTCTATGTCATCATGCAAGGCTGGAGGTTCCAAAGGGTTTTGCATCACTGACGTGGGAGTGAAAAGGAAGGGAGGAGAGTTTTGTGGTGGAGGGTTTGGAGGGTCTTGGCTTTCCATTGAATGGTACAAGGGACGGTGAACAACGAATGAGAGTGTTTTGAGATTGAAATTTATAAAGCAGAAAGATGGTGGAAGGTAGAAGAGGTTGGACAGCCACTCACACTCATGTGTATGAAGAAACTGAGAACATGCATTGGTGATAACGAAAGATGTGCATGTTGGTCACGTCTTCTGAATTTATCTCATAGCATCCATGTACTTGAATTAAAAAGCAGTTGAACAAAAGTAGTTGAAACTTAGTTGAGTTTTAGCATGGTGTGAAGCATTGGAAACTGACCTAAATTAATGGAGGATAAGGGTTTTGTTTCTATCTCAATGTTTCAACCATATGCCATTGGCTTGGGAGATGTTAATTCTCTTCTCCAATTCTTACACATGTTGAAATCTTGTGCTGTTTACCAACCGAAGGCTTTGACCACTTTGCAATCCCTTTTGATACTTTTGGATGTTCATTTTAAAATCCATGTTGTGATGTCATATGAGGAAAACCTTACATTGTAAATCTCCAGCACTCTCAATAAAAACTCAAGAGAGGAATTTTTAAACGTATATACACTTATTGAGCAAAAGAAAGACAAAAGAAAGAAAAAGATTAAAAAATATAGATATAAAATGAAAATGAAAAATATTAAAATTGAAAATACTTGATGATGTGATGTGATACCAAATTAAGAAAACAATCTCTTTCTGCAAATTATTGACAATTTATATTTATAAGCTCGTTGAATTCAAGCTTTGATTTAATACGATTAAAACTTTTTAGAAAAAAAAAAACTAAAGACGTTCGGATTAAATTTTTTATAAATATTTTAAAAAAATTATTCAGTTAAAATTAATTAATATATAAATGATTTTTTTTTTTTAAATTTCTCTTGTATTAAAATCAAAATTTTAATAAACTAATTTTAATTTAAATATGATTACTGTGAAGTTTAATGAGACAATAAATCCTTATGAAGCACCGAATAAAGTAAAAACAGTTGAACCCTTACCTTTGTTTGAATTGAAAAATGGATTTTGAGAAATAATTCTTAATCCACATAATTGTAAGTTCTATTTTCTGTACAAATAACAATTTTCAAACGTAAAAAATTATAAAAATATGAAGACAGCCAATAATATACTCTTCAAGATCAAAGAAATGAGCTAAGTTTCTTGTGAAGGAAAGAGAAAAAAAAGTGTTGATTTGTACTCAAAACAATAGTAGTTGGTGAACTAATTAGAAACTTATTTATTACTGCGGATTTATTCAAACTAAAACTACAAAAGTTGGGAACATTCAAAACGTAACAATCACCACGGCAACTTATTTATTACAGTAAAGATGGAAAAGAAAAGAAAAAAAAGTAGAAAAAATGTCCTCCAATGTGTTTAGAGACTAATAACTTTATCTTACTTAATCATGTTTCAAGATCAACTAACTATATATCAAACTGTCTTCTGTCATTCTACTAACTTGTTATTAGAAATTAATTTAAAATTTAAATTATAGTTATCTATTATATTTTAATTATTATTATTTTACTATTTGACTCATTCTTTAGTCGGGTAAAGTATTTATAATAATATTTGTGATAACAATGAATTCCAAGAAAAAGATTTTTATTGATGATTATTTAAAATATTCTTATGTATATTTAATAAGACTTAAAATTGAATCCTTTGATAATTTTAAAGTTTATAAAATGAATGTTGAAAATTAATTTGATAAATGTTTTTGATAAAGGAAGGGGAGAATATACTCCTTAATGGTTAAAAAAGAATTGTTTTTTTTTAAAATATGATAAATTTTATATTTATAAGTTTTGATTCGTCTAATATCTTGCGGAGAGAAACTCCTTTTAATATATGCTATATCCTTAAAAAAGTTACTCATAAAAAATTAAATAAAGAAAAAGAAAATTGGTGTTTTTTTTAAGAATAAATTTGTTGTAAATAGGTTTTTCGAATAAAATTAAGAACAAATGTTTAATAAAAAGTTTAATGAAATACTTGTTATTAGTTATAAAAAAGTAAACAGTGTAGATTTATTTAATATATATTTTCTGTTTTTAAATATATTATTATTAGAATTTTAATTGTTTTTGCTTGTGTTTTTAATTTGAAAATTTATCAAATGAATTTAAAAATTATCTTTTGAATGATGGCTTGAAATAAGAAATTTAGAACATGAATGAAAAAGAAATTTTGCAAGCTTGGAAGTTTTTTTTTTATAATTTAAAATAGATACTTAATAATGAAAAAAATAAATTTAATCAAATTATTTTGTCATAAAATTTTCAGTTCAAAGATATATATATATATATATATATATATATATATATATATATAGTATAATGTTATCCTAGAATTCTACACCTTCTCTGCCTTATTATTCTTTTTCCTACAAATTCAATTTTATTAGAAATCATTTCAAGCAATTTAATTTCAATATTCAACAACACTTCAATTTCATTGCAACAAATTTTCTAGCAACAGTATAATGCAACAATACTTTACAATACCCTTTTTTCACTTATCATCCATAAATTTCTTTCTATGATTCTTTTAGAATTTATTCATAACAAATACTTATTTTCTCTTCAATCTCCCTTTTAGCTTCTACTTCATTTCTTTCTTTTCTCTTTCTCTTTCTTGTCATGTTACTTACCTAATTTTACCTTTTTTTTCTTTTTTATTTCTATGTCTCCTTTTCTTCCTTCCTAGTACACCCCAAAAAGGAATACATCTTTGGCATTTCCATTTCCACAATAGGCAGAATAAACTTCGTGTCAAAGCACCTTTATTGGATGTCAGAGAAGTCCTCAACAGGTTCAGTGCCTAACCAAAATAGACATAATACAAATCAGTGATAGATTGAAAAGTACTTAGAAGATAACATGCAAGAAATATTGTACAAAGTTCATTATAGCTAATTATTTAACCAAGGGATTGTGAATATTAGTGTTAGCTATTTCAATTACCTCATGTGACTTCCTGATTTCAATCAAATGTTCCTCCAAATCATTCAACTTAACATTCTCATGTTGTTGCAGTTGTTGCAGATACGAAATGCCAGAAGTTGTCATTGGTATCACTGTCAGATCATCACTCACAATGAATAGACATGGCCTCTTTATAAATCCCAAAATAGGTTCTCTTACTCCATCAGAAAATCTTGGGTCAAAAAGTTTCACTTTTAATGGATCGCCTAACATATCTTTTCTCTTTGAAATCATTGTACGCCCCTCATTATCTTTCTCCACCACAGGGCCATACCAATACTGAGGAGTGTCGTCTTCTTCTAATGGATTGCTTTTACAACCAAAATGAGGAGCCACCCTTATATTCAGTAAGGATTCATTAGATGATCCTATGAACCATGATGGATTGAGATCCTTCACACTTTTGTACAAGTTACGAATACTTCCCAACCGCAATTTGTCTTTCATAAGCTTCATCATAGACCCAATAGGTGTTGTGAGGAAGCTGACAAGAAAATCAACAAAATCTCCATCTACTTCAGCAAACAGAATCTTGTTCTTTGATTTGCTCACCATTACCTTGATTGCTATAGATCCTTTCCCATGAATTGGGCCGGTGTTTCGTGAAGAAGAGTATAACTTAGTTCTCTGTTCTTCAAGAATACATCGCTTAAAGGAGATTTGGAGATTAGTGCTTGCTTCAGTATACTCAATATCTGAAAACAAAAACAAAAACAAAGCGAGTTTTAAAGTTATAAGTTAACTCATTGAACAAAAAAATTTCATAACACTACCTAAGTATTGCAAAGGAAAGGTTTTGTGTATAAAGCAAATTTACAAGCAAATTGTCCAAGTTACAAAAATGTCTTGAATTCAATATATCTTAACTTTATACCACAAAATAATCATTTTAATACCTAAAGTATTTTTTCTATCAGCATAAACTTATAACTTCTATTTCTTTGCCAATTCACATTCATGCTCAAGATTTTAAGGACGTGCGAGTCAAACATACTGTTTATAAAAAAACTTAGATGATAAAATCGGCTTATTATTTTTTTACAAGTATTTATGCAGAAATTTATAGCTTCAAAAGCATTGTTACCTCCTTTATGCCAACATTTTGAGAAATTTCTGTCATGTTGTTGAAGTCTTTCTGTCGATGTTCGAGGAATGTTTGAACAGAGTTACCGGGAGAGCTTCGAAGTACTCTCAAGTCATCAAAGATCAAGAACATGACATCTGGTTTAACAAAAACACCATTGTCCCTCGCAGGATCTTCCTTGGATTCTGCCAGGAACTTCACTTCTTTTTTCATCAATTTCCCACAGTGGCATCTTCCTCCATCGAAGGTACTCAGGACCAAATCCTTTTTTTCCCTTGAACAGCTGTGACACACGAAATACTTTGTGGGTTCTGTATCATCCACTTTCACTTTTAATCTCTGGCAAGGCTTTCTAACGGGTTACGCGGAGAAAGCAACATTTTCTTGCAGATGTTGTTCCAGAAAACATCAGAGTTCAACTTCTCAACACTCTCGTACAACTTCTTGATGCAACCAAGCTCTACATGTTGCTCAAATTTGTTCCCAAGCCGGATAATAGTTCCCAACGGAAGGGTGAGGAAACTGAAGAGAACATCTATGAAGCCCCCACTTGCTTCCGCCACAACTACACGCTTTTTTTTATTGTCCACCCAATATCTCAAAGGGATTGTTACTTCTTCGTTGGAAGCCATAACTGAAACATAAAATTGCAGAATATTAACGAATTAAGCAAACAAGAAAAAAAATAACATGTAAGGTTTAAGTGAAATTTCTGATACCTCGACAAAATTGTTGCTCGGGTTGTGGCACTTCCCTACGTGATACTTCAAAGAATTACTCCTGCGTTTATTTTTAAGGGATAAGCAAACATGATGAGAGCGTTGTGTTTCTCCTTCGAATTAAGGAAGCTTCGAAGAGAAAGGCACAGTTTCGTTTTATCAAAATTCTATATCAAAACTGAGTCACAAGATGCTTTTCAATTTTAAGTTCTAAAATTTGTAAAAGAAAGTTCAGTTCAGTTTTCAGATTCAATTTCTTCTGGATTTTAATCAGTTTCTAAAAGTTGTTCTAAGATAGAAAGCGATAAATTGAGTCAACTCATTGTGTCTTACCCACTCTCCCATGAATCAACATTCAAATTAAAATTAATTGAAAATGACAAAGAAGGGTTGTTGTATGAGCTTTTTTTATTGCTTTTCTAGAAGAATAAGAGAAGAAATAATTGATCCAGTTGTAATAAAAAAAGTCTAAACCAGAGTTTTCTGTATATTTAAAACTAAAGAAAGTAATAAAAAATAGAATAACAACGTCAAAACCGACCCGAGAGGCTTTGTTTAGTGGCAAGAATGAAACTCCACATGTTAAGAGGGGCTCAACAAACTCAGAACAATGACACGAATCAAATAATTATAGTGTTGGAAATAAATATATGCATGTGCAAAATCTAATTTGAATATAAATAATTTTAGTTTTGGTATGAATAAGGTATTAGATGAATGCTCACTAAGTAATTTTGTTTTTATAGATAGTTATTTCACTTTCATTCTTATCTTTAGAAAACTTTATTCTTTCTTTTCTTTCTAATTTTTTTTTAAATCTTTTTCAAATATCTCTTAATGTAATGAAGATGTAGATTATAAAATAAAGATTAGATTAATCCACTGAGTAAAACATTAAATGTATATAATTAAAAATATTTTACAAATTTATCAGTTGTACCAACATTTTTATACATACATATTTATCATTCTTTTAATTTAATTTACTAATTATGATAAAATTATTAATATACACGCAAAGCATAGGTATAATTCTAGTTATACTATTATCATAGTCTATTATTAAACAACTAGACTTCCATAGAAAAAGAAAAATAAAATATTACATTATCATCAAATCCATTTAAACACAATTATTTCTCACGCCAACATCATGTTCTCTACATCATACCTTCTCATTTATCACCATAAAGTTTACGATTTAATTTCTTGGTCTTCTTTTCTAATTTCTTCCTTCTTCTTTCCATTGTTAATTTCTTCTTTCTTCTTTCCATTGTTAATTTCTTTATTCTCCTTTCTAGTTTTCACTTCACTTTCTTCCTGTTTCCTTTTCTCTTTCTTGTCATGCAACTTCTTACCTTTCTCCCTTTTTCTTCTTTTTCTTTTTTATTGCTTAACATACCCCCAAAATGGAATGAATCTTTGGACTTTCCACTTCCACAAATATAGACTTCGTGTGAAAACATTTTTGTTGGATGTCAAAGAAGCTCTCAGCAGATTCAGTGCCTAACCAAAATGGACGTATATAATTTGACAAAATTAAAACAAATGTCAAATAAAACCATTGATAAGATTCAAATTTTCTTAATCCAATATCAAAAGAACAAGTTGTTAAAAGTGGATTGTGAACATTACCTCTGGCTTCCTAATTTGCACCAAATGTTCCTCCAAATCATTCAACGGGACATTCTTCAAAAATGGACATTCAGTACTATAAGTACTTGTCATTGATAATACTTCCAGATCATCACTCACAACAAATAGAGACGGCCTCTTCATAAATCCCACTTCATGCTTTCTCGCTCCATCTGAAGATCTCGGGTCCAAAAATTTTATAACTTTTGGATTTTTTAACATATATTGTTTCTTTGAAATCATTTTCTTTTCACAGATGATACGCCCCTTGTCATTTTTCATTTCTCCAAGGCCATACCAATATTCGGTAATGGCACCTTCCCTTATATTTAGTGGATTTCTCTCACAACCAAAATAAGGAGCCACCACAAGATGCAATAAGGATTCCTTTGATGACTCTATGAACCATGATTTATCAAGATACTTCACACTTTTATACAATTTACGAATGTTTCCCAAGGACAATTTACATTTCTTAAGTTTCAAAATACATCCAAGAGGTGTTGTGAGGAAGCTGGCTAGAAAATCGACAAAATCTGCACCTGCTTCCACAAATAGAATCTTGTTCTTCGATTTTCTCACCATTACCTTGATTTCTATATAATCTTTTGAATTACTTGAACCAGTACATAAGCAATTTATATAATCTTTCAAATCAATTGAAGCAGTATGTAAGAAAGAGCAACATGACTTGGATTCTCTATCTTCCCGGTTTTCCAATAATACATCACTAAGAGGAGATTTGGAGGTTAATGCTTGCTTTAGTATGGTAAGTATCTGAGAAAGGAAAAGCAAAAAAAAAACCAATCAAATTGTTTAGTATGATATATATCTGAAAGAAAAAAAAAATAACAAACCAAATCTTAAGACTGTAAAGTTATAACTAAACTAAGAAACATTCATAACAGTTGACGTTATCAAAGTATGACCACAAAGGAAAAGTGCCCCACATCTACAATTTTACAATCAAATTAAAGAACTGGAGGACGATTAACAACTTAATAAACAAGAGTTAAGTAGTGTAAGTTACAAAAATGGATTGAATTCAATGTATCTGAAAATTTTTCAACAAAATAATCATTTTAGTCCTCTAAATTATTTTGTTATTAGCATAAACTTGAAGCTCCAACTATCCAATATTGGATGAATTTAGTTATTTCCCCCCTCCTTTAAACATGAAAAAACTCGTTCTGAGCAATATTACCTGGTTCCTGTCAAGATACTTTTCTTCCATCTTTTTGAATTCTTTGTGTCCATGTTTGAGGGGTCGTATAATGGATTCACTTGGAGAGCTACGAACCACTGTCAAGTCATCATAGATGAAAAACTTGGCATCCCCTTTAACAAAAACACCATTGTCTTTCTCACTCGCAGGCTCTTCCAGCATATCTATTTCTTTTGTCATCAACATCTCGCAGTTGCACTTTAAATGACAAAAAGAACTCCCCAACAAATCACTTCCTTTTCTTGAACAGTTGTGACACACGTAATACTTTGTCGCTTCTTTATCATCCACCTTCACTTTTAGTCTCTGGCAAGACCCTTCTAATGGATTGCGCGGAGACAGCAACATTTCCTTGCAGATGTTGTTCCAGAAAACATCATTCTTCAAATTCTCAACACTCTCGTACAACTTATTAATGGAACCAAGCTCTGTATGTCGATCAGATCTTTTTCCAAGCCGAATAATAGTTCCCAATGGAAGAGTGAGGAAACTGAAGAGAACATCTATGAAGTCCCCACCTGCTTCCGCCATAACTACACGCTTTCTTTTATCGTCCACCCAATATTTCAAATAGATTTTTCCTTCTTCGTCGGAAGCCATAACTGAAACGTAAAACTAAAGAATGTTATTGAAGCTAAAGAAACATGTATGGGTATGTCAATTTTTTTTATAGGGCGCTGATAGTTGGACACTCCCACATCAACATACCCTCTAAAATTGTATGTAATCATCGTATTAATCTTTGAAATAAAATAAATTGATTGGCGCTAACCAATTCACGATATATTTTCAAACCCAGATGTTAAAATTTCGCAATGGATTTGTCGAGGAGATGAACCAGGAATATGAAAAGACTCTTGCAACCGTTAAAACTGGAAAAGTGAATATGGAAAAGAAGAATGTTGAAGATGAGAGCACCACTGATTTTAATCAGTAAACAACGAAAAGAATCTTAAACTTAGCATTAAATTTAAAGCACAATCCACCCAATTATGCACTTTCCCAATTGAATTTCCGGTAAATTCGCTTTGTGTGGGACAATGAAATACTGAAGTGAACACACCAATTCATTTCTTAAATTATTCTCTCAAATTAGGGACTGCATCTTCTTAATTTTTTTTTCAACCTGCCTTCTCCTGTTTCTATAACCAAATTAAATAAAAATATTAATAATAATAAAAATAATTTAATAATTTAACAAGAATAATTCTAAATAATAATAGTAAAATAATATTTATTTATATTTAAAAATAAAATATAAAAAAGTTAAATTTAATACATTTTCCTATTTTTGTAATCACACAATCTTTATTTTCTTATTATTTTCCTTCTATTTCTTTTCTTTTTCCAACTACATACTTCATTTCTGTCTATCTCTTTCTTATCTATATAAGAAAGTAAACATAAAAAAAATTATTTTTAAAATATTGATAGATAAATATCTAAAATTTTAAAAACATTTAACTGATACCCTTCTAAATATATATTAATATTTTTAATAAAATTCATATTATAAAAAGTATACATAAAAAAATAATATTAAAAAATAGTTATTATTAAGATATATAATATTTTGAAGATATATATCTATGTATTTTTTATTATTTTTAAGTCAACACTGCTCCGATCAACCTCAATTTTCACACTAAGGTAGATGGATGTATTGGTATGGAATTTATTCATACTTTTTGTCAAAGACGAATAAATCTTAAAATAAGAAAATATTACCGAATTTATATTTTTATTAGATGATTAACATTACATAATTTTAATGTGTTTTTTTATAATTTTGAATAAAAACATTTTAAAGTTTGATTTTGTTGGGATATAATTTTTTTTAAGGACTAATATGAGTTAGTTCTAATAAGATAGTGACTTAAATAGTGAAGGGTGAAAATGTTTGATAAAGTTTTAAAAAAAGTTATAAATAGAAAAATTTAACCTTTCAATCTTCATTATTTCAAAGTTTACTATCTTTTTAGAAAATATTTTTTAAAAACTCTCTACCTTCTTTCTAATCTTTCTTTCTCACCTTTCATCTCTTTCAATATTCGAGCACATCATTATAAAATTATCGAGAAGTAGACTCTTTTAGATCGATTGAAATTTCGTTTTGGGTAAGTTCTCAATGCTCCATTTTTTCCTAGGGTTTGAAAGGGGTTGTTGAAATTAGGACTTCTTGAATCCGTGCATGTGTCCATTTTTGGGTTTAGATGGTTCTATGTTAGTGTGGGCTCCTAGTAACATGATTGATTTGATCTTTAGGAATTCTTGGAGCATTTGGAAACTTTACCCTTGATGGAGGTAGCTAACTGTTTGGGACTCACTCACAGGTAAGGGAAGCTAATACTAGTTTAAGTTCTTTAGAGTTTTGGAGAATTGGATTGAGAATGAATTATGGGCCTATATCTAAATTTACGCCTTTTGGAATGGGAATTGGGGATTTTGTGGTTTAAGTCATGTGGTAGTAACGGTTGGAATTTAAAAATGTCCATAACTTAATATTGTTATATTTTGAGTGTGATTGTGTTGTTGTTGGTGAATTGAATTTGAAATTGAGTTGTTAGACATTTTAGTAATGCAATATTTATTTATGAGTTTGGAATGTAAATTTATATATTGTTTTGAAGCTGTGACAAGTCTAATTTGGATTGAAATATTGTTTTGTTTCATTTGATGTTGTATTGAATGAATTGAATTTAGGTTGTGTTTTGTTTCATTTGTTTCATATTGGCTCAATTGATTCAACCATCTTAAGATGAGACCATGTTTTAACCAATTTTGTAACTTTTGAAAAGTACCAATTGAAGAGTTGAATCAACTGAACCTAAATAATCATTCTGCATAACCCTTTTCTAAGTCGGATCTTGTGTGCTCAGTGGAATTGGTCCTAAGGAGTTAGGGTGCTCTCGGGTTAAAAAGCACTAAGCGAAGGGTCTGACACTAAGCAATGATAAGCTCAGCGCAAGGGGACAAAAAATTCACTGAGCGGATTTTTTTTTGTACTGAGCGAATTTTCATGCTTATTTTGTCTTATTTGACTTGAAATTATGGAAATTAATATATACATGTGTATGTAATTCTTGGAAAAAGTGTGTATGATGTGATGTAACAACATGTGGTTGTGTATGTTGGAAAAAGAGAGAATTATGATGAGTATGAATTGAATGTGGCATATGGTAGATTAGTGTATAGATCTAAGGGATATAAAATAAGGTATCTAGACCTCAATGTGAATCAAGGTCATATAGACTAAGACCACATGTGATGAGAGGTTGATGGAAGTCCCATTAGTTATTAAATGGAGGAAGTTAGATGGAGCTGCCCTAATGTAGTGTTGACTATAAGTAGTAAGAGAATGATACTGAGTTGAAACAAATTCAATTAGTCGGTCGTGATAAGATTCAAAGTTCTGTGTTTGAAACATCAAGTATTAGCCTTAGATGTTCAAGATTCATGCGGTCTTCCGAAAAGTATCAGTCTTGATTATGATGTGTGAATTTGATCATGTGTAAAGTCTTAGTTAGACCCTTACGCTTAGATGTGATTGTAGTATGTATCACTAGCTTATCCTACTTATTTTGTTATCTTTGTTTGAAGACTATAATCATGTACTTTGCACATGTAGGGGCTAGGTAAGAAGAGAATTCCTTAACAGGATGACAATAAGACTAAGACTATGTAATAGAATCTTAGTATCATAACCTATGGATTAGTAAAAATTTTATTTAATCTTATGAGACATTATTTTAATAATGTAATAAAACTAATACTCCTAAATATTGAGATATTATGAGTAATTTTAATATAAACTAGCATTATAGGTTGGTTATAGCTTTCTTACTAATTTATGTTAATTATGTTATAACAACTTACTTATTTAACGTTTAGTTTCTTCATCTCATTATCATGGATATATACATGCTTGTACCATTGAAATAAATTCAATGAAATTATTTTATGTTTTAGCATGCTTTTGAATCCCTCTATTAATATTTGATTTACGTTTTATGTTACGGTAGCTAAATCGTTTGTGTTTTCATGTACGAGAAAGTTGTATTACTGATGAGCCAGCGTTTATCTCTTACATGTTGAATTCTTAATATGGTAGTAGAGTGGGTAAAGTTTCGCTCTACTTCCACTCTTAATTTTTTTCTTTTCCATTATGATTACCTGATTATACACTGAAAAATCAAGGATAGAAGATAGCACTAAAAAATAAATCATGGAATCGTTATCATAATCCTCTAAAATTACCTATTTTTTTTCGTTCCTAAACTTTTTTTTTTATAATTAAAAATTAAATTAAATCTTTATTTGATTTTGAATTTTAAAAAAAAAAATCTATTCTATTATCAAATATTTTCAATATTTTTTAATATTTTTCTTCTTTATAATTACTCCTAAAAAAATAAATACAAAATTTTTTCTTTTTAATAAGTTATTATTATTTTAATTAAAATAAAATTAATAATTAAGTAATAAATATATAATATATGTTACTAATATTTTCTCTTAATATTTTCTCTTGCCAATCATTTGTACATGGATAAATTTGGATAATATAAATTATTCACGAACTCAAGGATTCAAATCTGAGTATGATGATCTTAAAAAGAAGTATTTCATTGTAGAATAAAACAGCTTTGAGTTAGTATATTTATTATTCTTTGTCATGGGTTTTATTCTGAGATTTGATCATTGTTTATTGCTTTACTTTTCTATTATTTATAATATTTGGAATGTTGGATTGTACTTTACTTATACTTGAAAAAAGAAAAAGTTAATGGATGATGTACTAACACCATCTTAGAATAAATTAGATTAAAGAGTGGGTGCAAGGTGGCCTCATGTAACAATATTTTAAAACGACTTCAAAAACCAGTCATGTAAAGAATAAAATAAAATGAATAGAACATGGAGGAAGATCTAACAAATGTTTAAATTAAGGTAACATGTTTTTATTCTAAACCAAAACTCGTTCTTTCAGCTGCATCTTGTTTAATTTTTGAACTTTACAGTTGTATGAGAACATTTAATAATTTATAAAAGCAATAAAGATTACTTGATGGTTGTTAGGGACCTGACCTTAGCTTGGGAACCCGAAAGTGGGAAATAATTAATGAAATATAAGATGCCTTTATTTGGTATATTTTGACACGCGAAGAAATGGATTATCGAGAATCCTTTTGTCACAGTTTTCGTTACACAAATTTCAAATTTCACTGTGCGAATGTTGGTTTTCTTCTTCCCTTTTCACAGACCTCGTTGAAGCTTCTTTCTTCAGAGTCTCTGGGTGCTTTTGTTGCTCTCATAGTGGTCAGGTAAACACTCATCAAAACTTGATTCTTCCCTTCTGAAGTTGAGGTTTCTCACTGTGTTACTCATCTTCTTCACTTTTAATTCTAAAAGAAACATGTTAGACACCAAGGATAACCATGTTTAGTTATCTATAATCTCAAACTTCATAATATATTCTAATATATTATGAAGTTTCGAACAAATAATAGTATAACTTATGCCACAATTTTATCCAATTTGAAGTTTTACACAGCAGCAGTTTCTAAAGGAGGGGAGTGGTGGATGGTGCTGAATAAAAGCTTTCCTCATTCTTAGTTTGTCTCAGACTCTCTCAAGGTAAGAAAGATCCTTAATAATACCCTTAATTCTCTGTTACTTGAGATTCTTTGAATTGATCCATTGCTGAAATGCTACTCGTAAACCATTTAGTTTATTATATCTAATGTTTTCTATCTTTGAATTAATAAGTAGATATATATGCCTCATTTCAAGCTTTTTCATTCTTCTTTTCTACTTTCGCAAACCATTTACTTTAGTATATCTAATGTTTTCTTATCGAATATTATGTATTGTTTTAATTGTTAACTCAACATTAGTTAGAATTATATTTGTAAAACTAATTAAATTTTATAAAACTGTATTCCTTTATAAGAGATAAGAAGAGAAAAAAAAAAGAGTATAAACGTGTTTACACTGAGAAAATAACTGCAATCGATGATGTGGTGAAGAAAAGACAATTGTTTTGCATAATCATATTGAATAAAACTGATATTGACTGGTGTGAAATCAATAATTTATTTTCTCTATGTCAAATAATTGAATCACTTTATCATTTCATATTTCAAAATTGTAATAACATTTAATTTGAAGTATAATATTAAACATAATATATAATAAGTTGAAAATTTATCTAAATCTTATATTATTTTAATCGATTTAAACATTAATTTGACGGTTATATTGAATTAAGATTCAATGATTCTAACATGAACCATGATTGAATAATATTAATAAAATAATAATTAAATAATAAGTAAAATAATAAAATATAATAACATGATTATTTGTTATTCATATTTATAAATGTATATATAAATATGATTACGTAACATTATTTTTATTATTATTTTTTATTATTTTTTATTTATAAATCTATTAAAAATATTATACACCTAATAATAATATTATATACATAATTAAATTATATAATATTTATTTAATTATATTTTTTTAAAATAATAACTATCAACTTAACATAAAATAATATTATACTAAACTAAAAAAATAACATATTTATTTGTCTTTTGATATTTACATGGATAAAATAAATTAAGTTAAATCTTGAATAAAAAACAAAGTAGCCAATAACTTAGGTTAATTTTTATTTTCTTAAAAAAATCAAAATAATATTATGTTAAACATTTTCGTTGACCTATATTTTAATTGAATTGCTCTATTAGATTAACGTAATAAGAAATTAAATTATATTTTTAAATATTTTTAATTTTTTTTACAAGCATGGAAAATACTACTTTATAATTGATGTTTTTACAAATAGAAAACCCTAGGTAAGTTTCAAAGATTAAAAAGCATAAAAACATAATGAAAAGAAAAATAGTACAAATATTTTATTTTTATCATTTTTTTTTCTATGAGCACAAACGATAAATGATAGAGATCCACACACTAATCTTGAGTCTTGATTTTTGTAATTGCTTTACAAACCCAAGTATTATATGAAGTTATTCTTGGTAAAGTTACTCCAAAGTCAAATTAATCATAATAAAGATATTAAATATAATAATAATACTTAGAAGTGAAAAAGGATGATTTATAATTTCTTCTACTTTTTTACAAATTACACATTTTAAATTATTTGCATTTAACACTAAGTCTTTACTTTTTAAATTAAATTTTCTTTTCAACCATCATATAAGTGTTAAATCGAAAATTTTAAAACCAAATTTGGTTTTGATGAGGATTATACGAGAAATTTATCAACAATTTATAAGTAAATTTGAGAGAAAAAATGGCAAAATTTTTTCATGGATCCAACTTCATTTATCAATTTTATTTGGATTTTAATAAATTTTTCTAAATATGACTTACAATTCTTGAATTGCTCTTCTGCCAATTAAATAATTTATTTTTCCAAGTAAAATTCATAATTAATATATCTTTAAAAATTTAAATATAGTTCAATAAATATGATAAAAAAATAAAATGTTTCTATTTGAATATATCTAAAAATATTAAGTCATTATTTTAAGGTATTATATAGGTTTATTCTTAATTATAAAATCTTATTCATCTAAAAAAATTTATTGTATTATTTCTAATAATTATTAATTATTATAAAAAAAATTAATAATTTAAATATCAATCATACATCCTTAAAGTAGGATTTTTTTTATAAAATGTTTTAATATATATATATATATATAAATATATATATATATATATATATATATTTGTTCATTCTAGTTAATTTCAGATTATGATAAAACTCATTTCTTTTTATATTCAAATACAATCTTACAAAATGCTTTTAATTAAAAATTTAATTATTATACAAACTTTTAAACTAGAAAGAATATATATATATTTATTAGTGTGTACTAATATAATATAATATGCATAATCAAGTATTATAAACATAAAAAAAAATGTTGAGAGATTAAAACAAAAATATCTTAATCTTAAATTTATCCAAGTTAAATATAAAATAATGAAAAATACATAAATTCAAAATAGTCTTCTAAAATCTATCTATAAAACTAAATCACTAATCACAAGATACTTCTGACAAGATGGTATATTTATTGGTTTAAAATGATGTTTACTAAATAGCTAAATAAAAAAAAGTTTAAATAAGCATTTGAGATACGAACAATTTATCATTTATTTAATCTTTTCCTATATTTATTCTAATAACAATCCTTAAAGTGACAAAATGTTTGTACAAAAATATAAGAAGGAAGGTTGAATATGTTTTAAAACTATTTTAAAAAAAAAAATTTATTTAATTTTACCATTTGAAAATCAAATTTTCAAAAACTTTAAAACGTGACAAATAGAAATTACGCCTACTTCTTAGTAACACACCAAGTTTCAGTAACATACTTGCATACAGATACTTTCTTGCTATCCTGTATCAAGATGTATCAAGAGCTACATAGTTCTATCCATATATATTCAAAAGGTTCATTTTGAAACTAGTTTATGAAAAATGTTTTTGAAAGGAAAAGCTTATAAACACAAGAGCTAGAGAATTTGTATTTGCTTCATCTACGCACATCTGAGACTACGTTTGGTTAATGGCTAATTATCGAGTTCCACTATATTAACTTATTACAAATATTTGCCTATTGTATAAAATTTTCAAAATATCTGCCTAATGTTTTTTAAAAAATATATTTAACATTTTTTAATAAAATTTATGTCATAAAAAATACATATTTAAATAAAATAATATTGAATATCATTGGGATGTATGTAATTTGGAGATATACATTTATTATTTTTCTTTAATACTTTAATTTCTTTCTACGAGAGTGTGCTATTTTTTAATCTTTAAAATATCCAAACTTATTTTTTTAAGATATAAAATTACATTATTCTAAAGAAATAATTAATTAGGATGCGAATAAAAACCTCTTCCACGTATCATCACCATTTTATCTCTTAAAGAAAAGAAATTTTGAATGAACATACTCTAAGACATATTAGAAAAATATACTTTTTTTTTCTAAATAATACTTTTGTCCTAAATTTCACACATCATCACAAAATTTTAGTTTATTAAATTTATAATCATTCTAATTTTTTTTAACTCTATCAAATCTCCTTATTGACAATATGTGTCAGTGTTAGGAACAATGTGAATTAAATTTGACATCGTGATGAAGGTTCAAACTAAAAAAATATTTCGTAGATTGAATATAAAATATCTCTTTCAAAATAAAAAATATATATATCTTAATCAAATTATATATGGAATAGGATTGATTTTATACATTTTAAAATAAAAAAGTTATCCATCTATATCTAATTAAGTTGATTATATTTAAATTTAAAAATATGATTTTGAAGAAAAAAGTCTTCTAAAATAGATTTAAAATAATAATTATGAATTAAATTGAAATATTTTAATTTTTTTTTACATCCTAATAAGGATAAAATATCTGGTGAGATAAATTATAATTTATTTATTTTTAACAAAATATCAAATATAGTTTGAAAAGTTCATTTTAGAACTAGTTTTTTAAAAATATTTTAAAAGAAAAAGCATTTAATCACGATAAATAGAGAATTTTTATATGGCTTGATTTGAACAACAAAGATTCGAAACCCATTACCTGACACAATATTCTTTTATTTTCTTGCTTCTTGAATGGTAAACCATAAACTCCACCGTTTATCCTAACCCACTCGCTGGGATTCAACGTCGAAATAAATACCCTCAATGAGAGGATGCATATCCCGATATGAAACACAAACCTGCAATGGATAAGGCAGCTGCGTTTGCCCTTGTCACGTATTTTACAGCATCGTTGACATTGTGATTGTGTTTCCGTTGAAACCTACAACGCAATAGCATGATCCTCGTGCTAGAATTATGGGATTCACTTAGTGATCATGATTCATGCTATGCTTAAGCAATTCGTGCGAGACACTTAATGATTTAAACCAGAAAACGACATGCATCATGATTCGCATATCTGGCTACTAAATCGTATCGTATTATGTAATACGATTTTCTTGGAAGGTTGCAATGATAACTATTAAACTATTAATTTTTTTAAAAAAGAGGGTGAAATGTATTTCTTTAAAAGCAAATAATAACAATAGTCTTAGTATGGTTGCTTGATTGAATGTTAGTAAACGTAGGTGTGATTTTTATTTGATAAAATATCATTTACTTTTCTTTATTAGTTCTTGACTAATCTTTTTCCACTCTATGGCTTAGTTGGGAAAGAGATGTAGTCGTACAGGGTACAAGAAAACAAGTTCGAAGTATGGAGACTGTGTTGTCCGTAATAGTTGAGCAAGTGGTTGGTCCTCTGTGGAATCAGGGTATTAAGAAGCACGCGAGTTACATTTTCCATTACCAGCAAAATGTTGATGAGCTACACATTAGTGTTAAGGATCTTGAAAATGCAAAAGATAGGTTATCTCGTCAGCGTGATCAAGCTAGAAGAAACGGTCATAATGTTGAACCTAAGGTTACAGATTGGCTTCAGAAAGTGGATGAATTTGAGACTAAATTAAAGGAAAAGTGGAACAATGAAGACCACAAGAAGTCTGGGGTTGTCTATTGTTTACTTCCCCACTTTAGGTACAGACTGGGCAGACTAGCAAAGAACACGGGAAAGGATGCTGTGAAGCTGATAAATGAGTGCCCCAAGTCTGATGAAGTTTCCTATCCGGAGAATGTAACATCTAATGAAATCAATTTGTTTAATCCTGGCTACGTGGAGTTTGGTAGTAGAAAATCCGTAATGAAAAAGATAATGGCAGAACTTGAAGATCCTTTTGTGAAATTTATTGGACTCCATGGACCAGGTGGGGCGGGTAAGAGCTTTTTAACAAAAGAAATTGGAAAGAGAGCTCGAGAGGAGTTGTTTTATAAGGTCGCTAGAGTAGAAGTAACAGTCAATCCCAATACGAAAAATATCCAAGAAGAAATTGCGCACGTGTTAGGAATGACACTGGAAGGGGAAAGTGAAAATGTAAGAGCTGATCGTCTTCAGAGGTCGCTAAAGAAAGCAAAGGATACCATCCTTATAATCTTGGATGACATTTGGCCAGGATTAGACTTGAATAAGTTAGGGATTCCAGTTGATAAGGATTATGATTTAAAAAAGAAGAATGAGTTAAGCATAATGTCAAAGAAGCATGATGTACAAAAAAATCAGCGTCCCGTCATCAAACATGGTGCACACAAAAATCAGCGTCCTGTCGAGAGACATGGTGCACACAAAAATCAGCCTCCCGTCGACAACTTTTTTGGTGATTACGAGAGATGCAAAATTATTCTATCTTCACAGGATAAAGAGGTATTTCCTTGTGATGATTCAATTTTCCATTTAGAGCAATTAGATGACAATGATGCTTTGAAATTGTTTAAAAAAGTGGTGGATAATAAAGTTTCCATGTCTATAGAAGATATTAAGAAACATTGTGGGTTATTACCCATGGAAATAGTTACATTTGCAAAAGACAAGTGCAAGTCAGAATTGGAAGGTACAATAGACGAACATAACAAACAAGACATGGTGGATATTTCTATTAAGAAGAGATATGACAGTTTAGAAAATGATCACAAGTTCATTTTCTTGCTTCTTGCTCAAATGGGCCCTCGACCCCTAATTAAGGATTTGGTGAAATATTGTTTTGGATTAGGTATATTTAAAGGAGTCTACTCGCTCAGTGAAACTCAAAAAAGAATATATAGATCAATTGAAAGGTTAAAAGAGTTGAGTGTTGGGTTGGACGAAAGTTCTAATATTCATTTAAGTATGCCTATTATGGTTCGTCATGCTGCTTTATCTATAGCACACAAGGATCACAATGCTTTTATTTTAAGAAATGGAAAACTAGATGAATGGCCAAAACCAGAAAAGTGCACTTCTATTTCTATATGCAACAGTGATATCATTGATGGGTTTCCTAAAGTCAGAAATTTTTCTCAACTTTCATTTTTCCAAATAGAAAATGGTGATCCATCTTTAAAAGTACCCGATGATTTTTTTAAAGGAATGAAAAATCTGAAAGTTTTAATATTGATTGGTTTTCATCTATCTAGTTTACCATCTTCAATTAAATACTTATCAAATCTCAGAATGCTTTGTTTAGAGAAATGCATTCTAAGTTGCAACTTATGCATAATAGGAGTGCTGCAGAAATTAAGAATTCTTAGCTTTTCTGGATCTCAAATTCAAAATTTGCCAACTGAGTTAAGGTGCTTGGATAAGTTACAATTGCTAGACATCAGTGATTGTTTCATAGTGGATAATATTCCACCAAAACTTATATCTAGTTTGATATGTTTGGAAGAGTTATATATAAGAAAAAGTTTGATCAACATGTTGGTGGAAGGAGAGACAATTAAAGGTCAAAATTCATTTCTTTGTGAGCTAAAGAATTTAGATAAGTTGAAAGCGGTGGACTTAAGCATCCCATGTGCATCAGTTTTTCCTAATGGATTGTTCTTTAACAAGTTAAATGATTACAAGATTGTGATTGGAGACATGGAAATGTTTTCTGTTGAAGACTTTAGGATGCCCAATAAGTATGAAGCAGATAGAGTTTTGGCATTGCAACTGAAGGATGACATTGAGATTCACTCCCAAGAAGGCATAAAATTGTTGTTTAAAACAGTGCAGAATTTGTTGTTGGGAAAGGTAGCTGGTGTTCAAAATGTTGTTCAAGATTTGAATACAGAGGGATTTCCAGATCTGAAACACTTATCCATCATAAATAACAATGACATCAAATATGTCAATTTGACAGAATTGTCTAATTGTGTGAATATTTTTCCCAATTTGGAATCACTATACCTCTACAATCTGAGGGAATTAAAGATGATATGTTACAGTCCTGTTACAGCTGCATCATTTGCCAAATTAAAAATCATCAAGATCGAGATGTGTTACCTATTGGAGAATCTCTACTCCTTTTACACGGATAAATTTCCTACTAGTGAAGAAACATGTGAGATTTCTGAATGTAATCACATGGATAAATTTCTTGCTAGTCTGGAAATAATTGAGATTTCTGAATGTAAATCTTTAAAGGAGATCTTTCAAATACCAATGGATTATGATACGGTTGAATTTCTTATGTTGAAGACTTTGACATTTCATTCGTTACCCTCATTTACAAGTTTTTATACCGAAGTGGGGGCTTCAAAACCTAGTGCTAAATATGAGCAAAGGAACAATGTGTCTTCTCTCTTCGGTGATCTGGTATGATATTACATACCTTTCCTATCATCTTACAAAAAAATTAATTGGTGTAAACATATTAACTACGTATGTGTTTGCAGGTTGAAATTCCAAATTTGGAGAACTTGAATTTATCGTTACTCAACATCCATAAGATATGGAGTGATCAACATTCATCAAGTTTCAACTTTCAAAACTTGATAAAATTAGTTGTGCAAGATTGTAATAAATTGACATATTTATGTTCATTGTCTATGGCTAATAGTTTGAAGAAGCTGGAAAGCCTCACCATAAGTGAGTGTCCAAATATGGAGAAGATTTTTGAGACTGGAGGAAGTAGTGCAGAGAAGGTATGTATTAGTATAAATAAGTATATGTTTGTAATTGACTTAATGTTATGTTTACAGTTATTGATCGTACTCTATCTTGTGTGTTTTCCTTTAGTTTCTATATGTAATAATTGTTTATTTTGATCAAAATGCAGGTCTGCATCTTTCCTAAGTTGGAGGAAATCCACATTAGCAAGATGAAGGGGTTAACAGATATGTGGCATACGAAAGTCAACGTCGATTCCTTTTCTAGTCTCATTTCTGTGCACATTGAAGAATGTAATAAATTAGACAAGATTTTTCCAAGTCACATGGAAGGATGGTTTGAAAGTTTGGAGAACTTGAAAGTTTCTTGTTGCAAATCGGTGGAAGTGATTTTTGAAATCAAAGACTCTAAAGAAAAATATTCATCTAGTGGGATCGACACAAACTTGCAACTTATTGTTCTAGAAAACCTGCCAAATTTGAAGCAATTGTGGAGCGCAGATCCAGATGGAATTCTTAACTTCAAAAAACTGTGGAATATAAATGTAAGTTATTGTGATGAACTGAGAAATTTGTTTCCAGCGTCTGTGGTAGAAGATGTTCCAAAGCTTGAAAGTGTGTCAGCATTGTATTGTGAAAAAATGGTGGAAATTGTTGCAAGTGAAGATGCATCAGAAACTAATAACGATTTATTAGTTTTTCCTGAACTAAGCTATGTGGCATTATATGGATTATCAAACATCAAGCATTTCTATATGGGAAGACATCTTATAAAGTGCCCAAAGTTGAAGGAGTTAACCTTGGACGATAGTTTTCCCATACAAAAGAGTAAAACAACAAATGAAGAAAGACATTTTTTCTCGGCTGAAAAGGTTAGAAATATTCCATCTCTGTCAAACTTCAAGAAAAAAAAATGTTTAGTCAATTTTTTGTGACATGTTTGATACAGAACTATACAAAGAATCAAAGTAAGTAAAAGAAATAATAATAATAATAAATAAATAATAAAAATAATAATAAAAGATAGAAATATGTGAGAATTAAAATAAAAATTGTTTGGTTAAGAAAAAGTAAAAGATATAGATAACCAAAGTGCACTTAAGAGTGAGCAAAAGAAAGTTTGACGTAAGGAAATCATAGCTAATTAAGAAAGAGATAATACAACATCTTTGCGGGAATGTTCAACATGGAGGAGGAGCAACAAAGTTTACTACCAATGACAATAAAAAAAAAATTAAGTTTTTTCATGAAACATATAAGTGATTTGAGTCTCCAACATTAGTTATTATTAATATAAGTTGAAATTCTGAATGGTTATAAAAAAAAAAATATTACAAGTAACAAACTTTTTTTAAAGAAAACTGCTAACATTAAAAGGAGGTTCAACTAATACTCTTTAGGACTGTTAATCTTTGGGATTTCTAAACTCATTTTTTCTTTTAAAATTTTAACATTAGTACATCCATAAGATTTAAAATTTCTAATCTATTTTAATTAATGATTTATCTTTCTATTTGTTTTTTCTCTGTAGGTATTCCCCAACTTGGAGTATCTGAAAATTGATTTCAACGAAGCAAAGAATTGGTTATCGAGCCATACTTTTAAGTACCAAATGCACCGTTTAAAAGAGCTTATTATGATTTCAGTTGAAAGTGTGGATCTTCTCTACCAGTTTCTGAAGAGAATGCCAAATTTAGAAAAGTTAAGCTTGTATTTCTCTGCTCTACCTGAAGGATTAGTGCCAATAGCAAACATTGCGCGACAAGAAAGATCGGGAACTGTATTACAACTGAAGGAATTGTTTTTGTACGACTCATCGATGAAGGATCTAGGATTACAAGTTCCATTTCTACAAAGACTAGAGCTCTTGGGCTTATATTATTGCAATGAATTGAGCAATTTAGCTCCTCCCTCGGTATCATTCGCTTACTTGACATATTTGGAAGTGATGAATTGTAAGCGATTAAGGAATTTAATGGCATCCTCCACGGCCAAAACCATGCTTCAACTCAAGACCATGAAAGTAATTGGTTGTTATGAAGTAGAGCAAATAGTAACCAATGATGAGGGAAGCGAAGAAAAAATTGTATTTAGCAAATTGAGTACTATAGAACTTGTGGGGCTAAACAACCTCCAAAGTTTTTGCAGTTACCAGAACTGTCAATTTGCATTCCCATCATTAGACATATTGATTATAAGAGAATGTGTGAAGATGAAAACATTCACTGAGGGTATCACAGAAGCACCAAAGTTAGAAAATATATTTGTTGTTGAAGGAGAAGGAAATGCGAAATGGCAGTGGGAAGGTAACTTGAATGCCACCATACAAAAATCTTTCAATGATAAGGTACTCCCTTTTTTATTTCTTCAATACAATTTTTTCCTTAACAAAGTCTTTATATTTATATATGAGAGAAGAAGAATTAACTCGTCAATTTAAAAGTAAAAAATTAAAATCAATTATAATTTCTTTTATTTAAAATAATTTAAAGTGAAATTGATATTGTGAATTATAAACAATATATGAGTGCTTTGATTTATAAATAATTTACTTTTGTTGAATCTATCACTCACACCACCTTCTTTTTGCCTCATTTTGCAGCTCTATTTCACATACTGTCAGGATCTGATTCTTGACCGTTCTTCTGAATTTATCATAGAGCAACTATGGAATGGCAGTCATTCAGTGCATCAAAACAGCTTTCGTTATTTGAAAACCTTGACTGCATTCGGATGTCATACTCTAGTGCATGTAATTCCATCTCATTTACTTTCTTGCTTTGAGAATTTGGAAGAGTTACAAGTATCAGATTGCAGAGAAGCACAGGTCATATTTAATATCAGTGATGAGATCAGGAACACAAAAGCTCCGGGAATAATCCGTTTGAAAGCTTTGTATTTAGACGGGCTACCAAAACTAGAGCATATATGGGACAAGGATCCGGAGGGAATTATTGCTCTTCCAATGCTAGAGAAAATGTATGTTAATTATTGTGACTGTCTTAAAAGTGTGTTTCCAGCATCAGTGGCCAAAGATCTTACCAGACTAGAAGAGCTTGAGGTAACAGACTGTAGGGAATTGGTTGAAATATTTTGGAAGGACGAAGAGGATGCTGAAGGAGAAGGAAGAACACAAGAGTTTGTTGTGTTTAGTAGTCTCAGCTCATTGAGGCTGGAAAAATTACCAGGCCTCAAATACTGTATCCTGGACTCAGAAGAAGAGGTAATTCTCACAACTTTGTCTCTCATACCATTCAAAATTAGTTTCTTTCCATATATCCTATCTATCAAACTTCATGTTAGACATCCCACATTTTCTTAAATTAGCTTTAAATCTTATTAATACTTTAATAATAAATTAACTTTAAATGGTTTATTAGTATTATTCTTTTTTTCTTAATTACTATTTTTTTTTACACTTTTTTTTATATATATATATATATATATATATAT
>BDMB01000015.1:2598707-2736844 GCA_016859785.1 Macrotyloma uniflorum
ATATATATCATTTAATTTATATTATTGTTATAAATATTTTAGGTGTAAATATTCCCAAAAGTTAAAGGTTCAAACAAAAGTTGAATGTGAGGAAAAAAATTTTTGAAAATCTAATTTCTTTTGCAGGCGGAGTTTTTGGAGTCTGCCTGCAGCATATGTCTGGGCTCATGGCCCATCCCAAACTCCTGCTTTGGCTTTTTAGATTCTTTGATATTGGATGGTTGCCATTTTTCATCAGATCTACTCCTACCATTCAACTTACTTCCGTTCTTAACTAATTTGGAAACATTGGAAGTTGGAAACTCTGATTCTGTCAAAACCATATTTGATGTCAAATGCACAGCACAAGACACAGAAATCACATCTATGGGACCAACCCTCCTTTTTTCCTTGAAGAATTTGACTTTATCCAATCTGTCAAATCTGGAGAATGTTTGGAATGAAGATCCTTGTGGAATTCTAAACATGCAACATTTACAAAAAGTACATGTTGAGAAATGTAAATGCCTTACAAGCGTGTTTCCCACTTCAGTAGTCAAAGACGTTGATAATCTTGATGAACTAGTTGTGAAAGACTGTGAGGGATTGATGACAATTGTTGCAGAGGATAATACAGATCCAAGCAGAACAAATGTAGAGCTTACATGTCCCTGTGTGACATCATTGGAACTACAGGGTTTGCCCAACTTCAGGTATTTTTACGTCTGCGGTAAGCAGTGTGACATTTTTCCGGATGAAGACAATACTGAGAAGGTACGTACTACTGTTTTACCACATCCTCCTTAATGCAGAACCTAATACTGTGAACAATAAGTCAACAACAACATGGACCTAGACATACTTAGTTATTATATTGGAAAGAGCTGGAGCTGTAACTGTCCTAACTTACTTTTTCATGTCTATTGGTTTCTTTTCTCTTCGTAGCCTACATCCAACATGCACTGCCTGTCACTCGGTCAAAATGGAGTCGAGATGATTTCGCGTGGAGAATTGCAGAGAACCCTCTTACACAGCTTGAAAGTTCTTATTCTCTGTTTTTGGGTTGAGTTGGATGAATATCTTTACAAAGTTCTACAAGAGGTGCCCAATATAGAGAGGCTTGTGGTGTGTGATGGTTCCTTCAAGGAGATTTTCTGCAGTAATGTGGATTGTAGTGGACTTGTATTACAGCTGAAAGTATTACACTTGGTGTCCCTTGGAGAACTGGTTTCCGTTGGGTTAAACTTGGTAGCATTCAATCTGACATATTTGAAAGTCCACAAGTGCAATAGGCTGCGATATTTGTTGACATCCTCAACAGCGAAAAGTTTGAGTCAACTGAAAAGAATGGAGATAAGTTGGTGTGATTCAATTGAGGAGATAGTGTCTAAGGAGGGGGAGGAATCAGATGAGGATGAGATAATATTTCCGCAGCTCAGTCGTTTGAATCTTGAATATTTAAAGAATCTGAAAAGCTTCTACAAAGGGTGTTTAAATTTACCGTCGTTGGAGGAAATGTCAGTAACAGATTGCGACAAGATGATAACTCTATGTACAGGTACAGTAAAAGCAGACAAGTTGTCTCATGTTACACTTCAAAGTTTTTATATTCCATTGGAAACTGATCTCAACTCTACTATGCTGAAGGAATTCCTGAGAGAGGTACGTGTTTAATATTTTTCTTGGCGTTATGATAGAAACTGTCCATTTTATATACTTGCAATCATCATATATATATATACCTTTCAATAAGGAAAGGTCATTGAATTGAATTGAAAAGAAAAATCATTAAATTTGGTGATACATACATCTTCTTAAAAATTAATTTCATATTTTCGTTTACATGTGGTGTGATTTCGAACGATAGAAAGACTATGTTGAATTCAGAGATAGGACAGACCTACAAGAGATATGGTGTGTCTCAGTGGACATCCCTTACTTTTGCTTCGAATACTTGAAGACCTTGATTGTTGACGGCTGCAAACTTTTATCAGATGTTCTCCCCTTCACTTTACTTCCTTTATTACCTGAAATAGAAACAATGGAAGTCCGAAACTGTGATTCTGTGAAAACAATATTTGATGTTAAATCTACAACAAAAGACAAATTAATTACTTTTCCTCTGAAGAAATTGGTTTTATCGAAGCTTCCAAATCTGGAAAATATTTGGAATGAAAATCCTCATGGAATTGTATGCATGAAACATCTACAAGAAGTTGATGTTGAAAATTGTAAATGTCTTACAAGTGTGTTTCCAGCATCAGTAGCCAAAGATCTTGTTCAACTAGAAAATCTAGCTGTGAAACACTGTGAGGAATTGATGGCAATTGTTGGAGAGGATAATCCCGCTGATCCAAAAGGAACAAATCTTCTTCAGCTTACGTTCCCCTGTATGAAGTCATTGACACTATGGGATTTGCCCAAGTTCAAGTATAATAGTACTAGTATATATTGCATTCATGATGCAACAGCAACATTTCAGGTTTGGGCATTTATTCCTAGTCAACTACATAGATTCTTACACATTCATTGTACCATATTTATTAAAAGAAGTGGTTAAATCTTGACAAACTAAACAATCTCCTACCAACCATCGCAAGATTTTTCATTATTTTCTTTGCTTCGGACCACTACAAAACCACCCTATTGATCTCATTTATCAACTTTTTCATCTTGCAATTAATTTAAACTCAATTGTTTTAGGCGAATACGTTTTTTCCTTTAAATTGACTTGTTAACACCTATTTCTATTTATATTGAAATGTTTAGTTTTTCATTAATTGTCAGACTTATTTTAGCATGAAAGTTCACCATTTAAATTTTATATAAAGAGCTAATTAATCTATGACTTCCCTAACCGGCTTTTATTTCGTTATTGGTTTCTCTTTGTAGCTAATTACACCCAACTTACAGCATCTGATACTTGGTGAAAATGAACTGAAGATGATTAAGGATGGAGAATTTCAGGGAAACCACTTACACAAGTTAAAAGTTCTTACTCTGTGCTTTCATATTGAGTCTGATGTATTTCCGGAGTATGCATTTCTACAACAGGTGCCAAATGTAGGGAAGCTTGTGGTGAGTAGTGGTTCCTTCAAGCAGATTTTCTGCCTTCAAAGTCCTGATAATGTGGATTATAGACTCCTGTTACAGCTGAAAGAATTACAGTTGGAGTCCCTTGGAAAGCTGGTTTCCATTGGATTAGAGAACTCTTGGATTGAGCCCTTTGTCAGAAATCTAGAAACCTTGCAAGTCATTAGCTGTTCAAGTTTAACAAACTTGGTACCAGGAACGGTGTCTTTATCCAATCTGACACATTTGAAAGTAGAGTGTTGCAATAGTCTGCTATATTTGTTCACATCCTCAACAGGGAAAAGTTTGGCCCAACTCAAAAGAATGGAGATAAAATTGTGTCCATCAATGAAAGAAATAGCGTCTGAGGAGGGGGATGAATCAAATGAGGATGAAGAAATAATATTTGAGCGGCTCCAGGTTTTGTATCTTGAAGAATTAGATGAGCTAAGGTGCTTTTACCCTGGGAAATTCACTTTACGCTTTCCATCTTTGGAGAAAGTGTATGTCATCAAGTGCGGTTCCATGAAAAGTTTCAGTAAAGTGAACAAAATAGATGTTTCCACAAAGTGGTATTCTGCAGAAGATGCAACACCAAGGGAGGAAAGTGATCTTAATTCTGCTCTGCGCAGGACGTCTGAAGAAGAGGTACGCTAACTTTTAACACTGGTGATACAATTCTTTTGAAAATATGTAAGATACATTATGTATTAGAACCATGTCTAAATATGTATATGTAAAAGACTGTAAATAATAAATTATGAATCTAAACTAAAAACATATTTTTGAACTTCACTAAATTAACTTTGGTGGGAAAAATGGGCTATCCAACTAAACTTGTCCCCTCCACGCAAGAAAGTTTCGCGGAGTGCTCGTATTGCATATGCTAATTCGTAACATTTTCTTAATTTCTCTTTCATTAGAATTGGATTTGTCATTTTCATTAAGAAGGTTGGTTATCCATGCTTTGAATTAATATAATTATTTCTAGCGTAATGTGTTTTTGAGTTGCTCTATTAACTTGTATGCATTCTTTTTGTTGTAAATAGGCTGCAGAAGCTTCTTGAAGTTGGGATTCTGAAAAGGATAGAGAACATGGTATGTCAAATATTAATTTATGCATACTAAAAATGTTAATTATTCTATTGTGAGTTACACTATCAATTATGTGCTTTATACGAATTGTAGGTGAAGATTAAGAGCAGTTTTTATCATGATGGTAACCAATTTTATATTACTGTCATTTTATTATTTTATTATATCTATTTAAGTGAATACTTCTTTGATATGAGACTTATGTACAGAATGATATTCGTTATAACGTTTCTTCTGTAAATAAATTCATATTTTTTTCTTAATTAAAAAATAAAGTAATTGTTTTTTATAATTTGTGTAGGTTGAATCTGAGTTGCTGAATCAAATATTAGAGTAAATAAGGGGAGATTGAAGGAATAAAGGATGAAGATGAATGTGTCTCTCTTTTACTACGTATGTTTGTGTATTTAAAAAATAAAATAAAAAAGTGTGTAGTTTCTAGCAAGTTGATGATGAAATACATTAATGTATTATACATATTATGTAATGTGTGAGATTATGAGTGATGAATGGTAATGAACATGGAATAAAGGTAAAGTGATAAACTGTGTCACTAAACATTGATTGTATTGTTTATGTGTGTTGTGATTTATATAATTTTAGTTCATTTAGTGTGAATTTTATCTATAATTTTCTAAATTTAACAGGGTACTTGTTAAGATTTTAAAAACTTTTTCGGCAAGTGTACCGAATTAAGGTATCAATCTCAGAAAATCGGATAAAATTTTGTCCTTAAGGGTTTCACTTAAGAATCAGATTCAGATTGATTGGAATAATACTTGAAAGAAATAGATAATAAATCAAATGCAGTAAAATGTATAGGAATTTAGACTTAACTGTAATCCTTCAAACTTTGCACCATCTCTATTAAAGCCTTTATTATAATTAAACTAATATTAGTTTCTGTCAATGTCTTGATCAGAAACCCTAAAAATTTTCAAAGCCTTTAAATCCCTTTAAGGTCTAATAGAAATCTCAGCAGTAAGCATAAGTTTCGCAAAATCCAATTACCCTAATTTCGTTCCCAAAATTAGGTCAATTGGGGGTTTATATTGATTTCAGAATAAATACCCTGTTCCCACAGATATACTTGCTCAAAGATAAACATAAAAGCATACAATAAAAACCTTTAAATAATAAATGCCTCAATTTAGATATAGAAAGATGAAGAATTACATTCAAATCTAATCCTTATACAAGATAAGTACCTTAGCCCTCCATAGTTGGTAGCTCCACTAGCAAATTACAAAGTAGACCCTAGACCCAATTGCCTCCGGATGTTCCGGATGCTTTCCCAAGCTAGATTATGACTCTAGAAGTCTTTGTTGTTTTCCTCTCTGGAAGTGATGATTTGAAAGCTTCGTGACTGCCTCCTTATATAGCTTCGTGGCTGCCTCCTTATATAGGAAAATTCGGCCAACGTTGGTTAAGATCCGCTCAGCGAAATATGACTCCGCTGAGCGGACTGAAACAACTTCAGTTGCGCTTCGCCTAGCGCAAGGATCCGCTCAGCGCCAGAATCCGCTCAGCGCCAGAGTGCGCTGAGCGCTGGTTTTCGCTCAGCGCCACATCCGCTTAGCGCTTCTTTCTTTAACTTTTGGCCACTTTTCCATTCTCTTCTTCTCTTTTAATGGTCTGCACTTGGATTAAGCAATTCTAGGGCCTTTGTAGTCATTTAACGCTATTTTCCCTTGATTAGTGCTTTAAATTAATCTCTTTTTCATGCACAAATAAACACTTATCAACAGCTCCCCCTTTTTGACCTTGCTTGCCCTCAAGCAATAACTTCCTGTCCATGTCTGAAAACACTGATTCATCATACAAAACTGAGAATTCACATCATATTGCATAAGTATCCAAGATCACTGCAAGTTTGAAACAATCAACATAATCGGAGTGTAACCAGTGAAATCAGAATAATAAGTATATCCTCCCACACTCAAAGGACCTGTTTCTCTCTTTTCAATCAAAACATGTGAGTAAACCATCATTGTTACCTGTCTCCACTTCTTCATGCTGCTTAGACAAAGTTTGAATCAAAAGGTCTTTTCAGGCTTGTAATGAGGCTGGGCTATAAAAAATTTCTGGTTTTTCTAGGATAACAATAGTTTGAGTATGACAAGAAACTATGATAACCATCCCCTTTGTTAATTGTCCTTATCTCTTTTTCTTTCTCTCTCTCTCTCTCTTTTTTTTTTTTTATCATTATTATTTTGAAAGAGAAAAGATTTTTCATTTGTAAGAGAGCAAGAGAGCATACCTTCATGTTTCCAAAATTTTCATAGTTTCACACTTAATATAGTTTCTTATGAACACTCAAATGAAAAGGTCGAGAAACAATTCTGGGTTTTCAGTGTAAGAGTATTTAGTCGGGATCAAAACAAGAACAAAAATTTCTCAAAAATTTAATAAGGTTGGCTATTTGGCCCTAGTTTCTGATTTAGAGAACAAAAAACATGCCTTCATCATATCCAAACTTTGCCCATAAGCACAATCAGCAAGACTCAAACAATAACAGTCACAAACTTGTAATGATATCACTCTCAATAGTGTTTAGGTGCTCTTCTCACTGGTTAGGCCATTCTGAGTCTTATTTTCACTGATTTTCTCATGGTAACTGCTATACACCACTTGCATTCACCAAAGAAACATGTAAGGCACATAGAGGTACTGTTGATGAAAAGACTCATTGAGGGCAGTTGAGCGCCAAGCTTCAAACTAATCAACAAAAAAAACACTTCAAACGTGACAAACAAAAAGAAAACAAAAGCAGGGAAAGAAATTACTGGGTTGCCTCCCAACAAGCGCTTGTTTAACGTCATTAGCTTGACGCATGTTGTCATTCAAGAATGTCAACTTTCAAACACTCTTGTTTCTCTTTTGGGTGTTGCATTGCCTCAAACAAGTTGAAGTGAGCCTCGTCATCTTGGACCCTCACTTTGAGTTGGCCTTTATCCACATCGATAATTACTTTCGCAGTCTTCATGAATGGCCTTCCCAGTATTAAAGGAATTTCAGCATCTTCCTCTATGTTCATTATGACAAAATCCACTGGAAATAGGAACTTGTCAACCTTTACTAACACGTCCTCAGCTATCCCATAAGGAAACTTCATAGAACGGTCAGCCAACTGTAGAGTCATTTTGGTTGGCTTAATCTCAACATCCCCAATCCTTCTAAGCATGGATAGAGGCATCAAATTAATACTTGCCCCCAAATCTAATAGAGCATTTTCAACCTGTACTGGACCAATGGTAACTGGAATAGTGAAGCTACCAGGGTCTTTGGATTTGGGTGGCAAAGTCTTCTGAATGATCGCACTACACCCTGCTGCCAACTCTATGGTCTCTTCTTCAGCAAACCTCCGCTTCTTCGTAAGTAGTTCTTTCATAAACTTTACATAGGTCGGCATCTGCTCCATGGCCTCAATGAAGGGTATATTGATCTGGAGCCTTTTGAAAATGTCCATGAACCGACAGAATTGTCTTTCCCTATCTTTCCGTGAAGGAGCATGAGGATAGGGAACATGTAGAGGGGGTGTATTCGGGATGATTTTCTTTCCCCTCTCTTTCTGCCACTTGCACTCTATTTTTTCTTTTTCTTTATTTTTTTTTTGTTTCTTTTTCTTTTTCTTCATTTTTTTGTATTTTTTCTTTTTCTTCTAAAGATTCTTCCTCCTCTTTCTCACTCTCTTTTCTCTCTACCTCCTCATTCTGGTTCATAGACTTCCTCACATCTCTTCCCACCACCTTACCACTACGAGTAGTGATGGAATTGCATTGCTCTTTTGGGTTAGTCTGGGTGTTAGCGGAAAAATTTCTTGTTTGTCGTTCCGCTAACTGCTTCGCCAATTGTCCTATCTGAACTTCAATATTCTTCACCGCAACATCTGAATTCTTCTGTTGATTTATCAGGTTGAGAATGCCTTCTTCTTGAGTCTTCTGCTGATTTATCTAGGCAAGGAGACCTTCTTCGTGAGTCTTCTGTTGGTTCATCAGTGCTAGGAAACCATCCTCAAGTTTAGTTAACCTATCTCTTTGCTGATAAGGTTGTACCTCCTTTTGCTGATACGGTATTATCTCTTTTTGCTGATAAGGCTGAATTTGATACCGTTCACGAGGTCGACTCGAAGATCCTGCCATGTCCTGCCTCCAGCCATATGATTGCAACTGCTTCTGTGGTCTCCATCCTGAGTTATTGTTGTAGAAGTTTCCTTGCCGACCCTGAGTGTTGACATAGTGGGTCTCTTCAAGAGCATCAGCTGCATTACAGTACTCATCGGGATGGTTATCCCCACAATAAGCACATGTGTATTCCTTTTTAGTCGCCACCTGATTACATCTTGCCACTTCCATCTTATCAAGCCTCTTAGTGATTTCCCCCATTTGATGAGAGAGAAGCTTGTTTTGGGCGAGGATTGCATTCTGTGTGTCCAGCTCTAATACTCCTCTTTTTTATGGCTGAGATCTATCATATTGGGATCTATCATGGTGGGCTTGATGGTCACTGGCAGCCAAGGATTCAATCATCGCCTTTGCATCTTCTGGTTCTATATCTGTAATGGATCCGCAAGCAGCAGCGTCTAGGATTACCCTAGTTTGCGGTCGTAACCCTGCACAAAACATATCCAACAAAGTGACTTCATTGAACTCATGGTCCGGGCATCTTGTCAAGAGTGCCTTGTATCTCTCCCAGACTTCACTCAGCGATTCATCGTTTCCTTGGGAGAATGTTGTTATGGCTCATTTGGCTTTAATTAATTTAGCCTGTGAATAGAACCGTTCCAGAAATTTTTCTTCCACCTCGTCCCATCTGGTCAAACTCTGTTGAGACTGAGATTGAAGCCAAATTTTGGCTTTCCCAGCCAGTGAGAAGGGGAAGTAGTGTAAGTAGGCTGCTTCCTCTTCTTCTCCTGTGACTCCCATAGTGGTACAAAACTCATAGAAAGTTGAGAGATGTGCATATGGGTCTTCATCCTCCATTCCTGCAAATTGGTTAGAAGTAATTAGGGTGAGCAATGTTGGTTGCATACGCACCCCCCTTGTCGGCCTGACAATGCTAGAGATTTGTCGGGGTCCTCGTCTCCGAGGAGTATCTCTCTGTGCTCGTCTAGCAAATGGTAGGAATGGTTGGCATGGTCGAGGTGTGAATTGTTGCGGTTGCTGATCACCTCTTTGCTCCGCCATTGTTTCCTCTTCAGATGTGATACTCTCTTCAGGAGTAGGGGCAGAGGAAGTTTCCTGTACTTGGGCCAAGCGTTTCTGCTTCCTTGCCCTTGCGTTGTTTCTTCTAGCTGTTCTTTCAATTTCCGGATCGAAAATTAATTGATCAGCTGGAATTTGACCTCGCATAAACAAATAGAGCAGATATACCCTTTACAGGGGCGTCAATCCGAACAATAGTGATAAAGAAAGAAAAATTGAGAAAGAAAGAAAATTCTCGAAACTTGAAAAAGCAAAATTTTAACCCGAATCCCCGGCAACGGCGCCAGAAAACTTGTTAAGATTTCAAAAACCTTTTCGGCAAGTGTACCGAATTAGGGTATCGATCTCAGGGAATCGGATAAAATTTTGCCCTTAAGGGTTTCACTTAAGAATCAGATTCAGATTGATTGGAATAATACTTGAAAGAAATAGATAATAAATCAAATGCAGTAAAATGTATAGGAATTTAGACTTAACTGTAATCCTTCAAACTTTGCACCATCTCTATTAAAGCCTTTATTATAATTAAATTAATATTAGTTTCTGTCAATGACTTGATCAGAAACCCTAAAAATTTCCAAAGCCTTTAAATCCCTTTAAGGTCTAATAGAAATCTCAGCAGTAAGCATAAGTTTCGCAAAATCCAATTACCCTAATTTCGTTCCCAAAATTAGGTCAATTGGGGGTTTATATTGATTTCAGAATAAATACCCTATTCCCACAGATATACTTGCTCAAAGATAAACATAAAAGCATACAATAAAAACCTTTAAATAATAAATGCCTCAATTTAGATATAGAAAGATGAAGAATTACATTCAAATTTAATCCCTATACAAGATAAGTACCTTAGCCCTCCATAGCTGGTAGCTCCACTAGTAGATTACAAAGTAGACCCTAGACCCAATTGCCTCCAGATGTTCCGGATGCTTTCCCAAGCTAGACTATGATTCTAGAAGTCTTTGTTGTTTTCTTCTTTGAAAGTGATGATTTGAAAGCTTCGTGGCTGCCTCCTTATATAGGAAAATTCGGCCAACGTTGGTTAAGATCCGCTCAGCGAAATATGACTCCGCTGAGCGGACTGAAACAACTTCAGTTGCGCTTCGCCTAGCGCAAGATCCGCTCAGCGCCAGAATCCGCTGAGTGCAAGAGTGCGCTGAGCGCTGGTTTTCGCTCAGCGCCAGCTTCAGCTCAGCGCCACATCCGCTTAGCGCTTCTTTCTTTAACTTTTGGCCACTTTTCCATTCTTTTCTTCTCTTTTAATGGTCTGCACTTGGATTAAGCAATTCTGGGGCCTTTGTAGTCATTTAACGCTATTTTCCCTTGATTAATGCTTTAAATTAATCTCTTTTTCATGCACAAATAAACACTTATCAGTACTTTATTGTAATTGGAGTTAAGCAACAATTTGCCCATCTCTTAAAAATTAACATCTAATGTTTATCTGATTTAGTTATCAGGTAACACGGGATTAAAACTCTATTATATTAATTTTTACGAAGATCTTAATTTTTTTTTTAAATATTATATTTTTATTCATATAGTATCAATGTTAGCCTATGCATGTCAAAATTAAAAAATAAAATAATTTACATTCTCGAATTTTTATTTAGGACTAAGATAAATTTAAGTTTCATTCATTAGCTGAAAAAATACTGAAACGTAAAATAATGTTGTCTTAATTTTTATAAAGAAACATGTTTAAGATTAATATCATTTGTCTTGAAGAATTATACGTTAAGAAATATATAAAGATAAATAGAATATATTATTTTATAATCTCTTAAAAAATTTAAGATATATAATTGAACTCATTCATTGTTATATTGATAGAAAATTATTTCTTTTTTATTTAAAATTTTGATTATAATTCACTTATATAAAGAGTAGAATGTAAGAGATACGAGTGAATAGTTATAAATTAAAGAGTTGAAAAGAATTTTTTTTATCCACTCTCTCGTAGCTCTTCTCTTACCATCATCGTTAACAACATTCAATCAAGCTAATGGATAGAAGAAGAAACGTAAAAGGTTGGAGAAAGAGAGGCATTAGATATTATATATGAACCTAAACTAAAACTTTTTAGCTTTAGAATCCAAACCTATATATGCCTACACCAATCACATATGTAACTTGTTTTCTTTATCGTTTTTTCTTCCTTTTCTTTTTAACTCCTTAACATAACCCCAAGTTTGACAGGTTTTGGATTTTGTAACATATCTTGTTTCTTTGAAATCATTTTCTTTTTGCAGATGATACGCCTCTTGCCATTTTTCATTTCTCCAAGGCCATACCAATATGTGGTAATGCCATCTTCACTTACATTTAGTGGATTTCTCTCACAACCAAAATGAGTTACCACCTTAAGATTCAATAAGAATTTGTTTGATGACTCTATGAACCATGATTGATTAAGATTCTTCACACTTCTGTACAAGTTACGAATGCTCCACACTTCAACCAAGCTCTATATGTTGTTCCAATCTGTTCCCAAGCCGGATGATAGTTCCCAATGGAAGGGTGAGGAAACTGAAGAGAACATCTATGAAGTCCCCACCTGCTTCCGCCATAACCACACCCTTTCTTTCATCGTCCACCCAATATTTCAAATGGATTTTTCCTTCTTCGTCTAAAGCCATAACTGAAACGTATAAAACTGAAGAATATCAATGAAGCTAAAAAACATGTATTCGTACCCTCTAAAATTGTGTGTAAGCATCGTGTTAATCTTTGTAATAATAAAAAAAAAAAACAAGAAAACTCAAAGAAATCGTATGTAATCATCTTATTAATATTTTCTTTCATTTGATTATTAGGTCTCCGTAAATTGATTGGTGCTAACCAATTCACAGAACATTTTGAAACCCGTCGAAATTCGTCAATGGATTCGACGAGGGGATGAAGCAGGGAAGTTGAAAAGATTGTTGCTGAAAACTTTCAAAGAACTGTTAACACTCGAAAAGTGAATATCGAAAAGAAGAATGCTAACAACGACGACACAACACTAAGATTTTCTTCATTTTAAATTAGTGGTGGTGTCAAGAGGAATTGATTAGTTAGTTTACCGGTTTGCAGAGAAGATGTTTTCGAGAGAAGTTGCAGACCAAAATGCACCACCAACCCTAAATCCTTTTATATTTTTTAACAAGTTTCCCAACAAAGTGTATCACAAAATAGGTTACCAGTGATCTCATTAAACATAAGTTACACTATAATGGAATTATGGCAGAAAAGAAATAAAACATGGAAATACAGTAACAACGTACAGTGAAGTATTTTGATAGGAAAGCAAGGAATATAGTATTTTATTCATCAACCATGTTATATTTATAATAATTGGAAGTTGAAAGATATAATGAAGTGAAATTATTATTATTATTATTATTGATAAATTATTTAACAAACTTAATAGAAAAAAATAAATTTAGGTGTAATACATAAAAAAAACCAATATTTGAACACTTGTTAAAGATTGCAATCTCTAATATTTTATCTTGAGGACTTTAATTTGCTGACAGACATTGGCTTGATGAAAATGTATACAACCTATAGTTTTCTATTTAATAAAAAACAAGGTAACAAGTCCAAATTTCTATATTTCTCTTAAGAAAAATTACTTCATGCTGAAATGATTAATTCTACCATGAAAGACGAGATTATCGGATATAGATATTGCAGCGTGAATATTTGTACTTTTTTTCCATATTAAAATCAATTAAAAAAATTCAAACAGAAGGCTTGGTTGACGACAGATTAATTAGGAGCAAAGAATTTAGTTTCCAATGTAGATTGAACTGCTCTTTCTTATATCAATCTCTATGAGTAAACACTCATCCAAAGCAAAAAGAATACCTAAACTTTAACACAAAAATAGAACATGAAAAAAGAAAAGTATAACAGCAAGCGATAAAAGAAAAGAAAGCATGTAATGGTAGAATAGAACATGAAAAAAAGATGAGTATTAACTTTAACGGGTAGAGTTCCGACAAAAAGTATGGAATGGTGACGAAATTAACATGCTTTAACTTGACACATTGGGAAGGTATATATGAGGCATTCACCTTAATCGATACCCACGCAACCCAATAATGCACTTTGGGAATTGAATTTCCTGAAGCCTTGGAGAGTGGCATGACGTTCTCTAACTTTGCATTGGAGAATGGAATATGTGAGTGAACATTGGACACTGACATGACGTCATTAGGTGGCTTCCCTATCAATTTATTCCTCCTACACTTTTGAAGTGAAACCCTCATATATACCTTCCCAATAATTTTATCTTTGTATCATTTTCCTCGGTTTTCTTCAGGTATGCATATATTTAAACTAAGTTTATCTAATTAGTTGGCAACATATCTCTGCTTTCTTCTTAGCTTTTCCTCTCTTCGACCCATTCAGTTTCTTTGTTGCTTACCATTTGAAATACTGACAAGTAAAGACACATTACGATCATCCAATTCCAGTAACAAAGGTAATTTCTTCCTTTCCCTATAGCTTATATACACATAACATAACGTGCATGTTCCATCTTTCAACTCTTATGTTTGATAATAAGTTTAACACTGCAGCAGCTTCAAAACGTGGAGAATATTCAGAAATGGAGAGGAAACGCGAGGGTGGGAAAGACGAAAGAAAGACGCATGTAAAGAGGAAAACAAATAGAAAATGGAGTACTTCCTCTGCTGAAGACTACTAATAAGATCTTTTCTCATTCTTACTTTGTCCTACACTTCCAGGTAAAATCCTTCATTTCCTGAAATGAATTTAGCTGCTAAGCTCTATATATATAACTACAGATCCACACTTCATTTTCATTCTACAAGCAAAATCAAATCTTCTTCTATTCTATCATTATCTTTACTTAACTTTATCATTTATAATATATATATATAATTTATTATGACTTATCTTTGTTAAATTACATTAAGATAAATTGTGTATGAATTAACTTATTCTTAATCAAGTTAAGTCAGATTAAACTTTAACCAAGTTAATGATAATCAGATGGGATGAAATTATGTTAAATTTAAAGATAAATCATGTTAGGTTTCATCTCATCTCATGTTAAACAAGACTTAATTGAATTAAATTAGGATCCAATTTAATTAGTTTGACCCAATTAAAAAGAGTTTATGATAATTAAAATAAACTAGGTTAGGTTGAATTAAATTAATTTGAGAAATATTAGGTTAAAGTCAACAAATTTAATTAATTTAGGTCAAATTAAATTAAATCAAACTTATAAATTAAGTGAAATTACCATAATTTAAGTTATTTAATAATTTTATTAATATTTATTTAATGAATAATAATTCGTTTAAATAATTTATTTTTTAAATTAATCTGATTATATTATTAAAAAAATATAAAATAAAATCTTTATTCTATTTTTATTATATTTTTATATTTAAAAATAAAAAAATTTAAAAATATAATATTTATTTATTTATAAATATTTATATTTAAGAAATAAATATTTATTTATAATAAAATATAAATACTTATTTATAATAAATCAAAATTATCTTGATCTAATCTTAATTTTATTTTATGAGATTTTCGATATTGAAACTTTTTTTTATTCTTTAATCAAATTTACACTTCTACTCTAAATTCAACGTCACTTTTAGAGAGAAATATATATATTCTACTTGTGTGTAGATAAAGGCACCATAAATTCACATGAGACTTTCTACTATACTCACATTGAAAATATAACTCATCTTATTATTTATTTTTTTAAAAGCTATATATAAGCTTGAATAAGGGAGAGTATGATGTTATGACTTAAAGTGTATTTATTGGTTTAGAATGATGTTTCATAAATACCTAAACAAACCTTCTTTAAATAACCATTTTGAGATACAAAGAAAGAATTCATCATTTTTATCCAATTAATTCATAAATATTGTAACCTCATCCATACATCTCTCAAAGGATATTTAGATATTTCAAAATGATTGCAGAGAGTTCATTTTTAGTTCATTAGTAGATGTTGAAGGTTACTTCTAATACATTCATTCCATAGGCATTGTTTTGAACTCCATGCCAAAAGTTAAATTCATTGTGTAGCGTTAAATGTCACTTAATATATCATATAATAAAACAATATTATCTTTATTTTATTATTGAAGTTGATATTTATGAGGTGTTTCTTTCACACCTTTCACTTTATTGTGCAGTGCGCATTTTCATAGTATTTGATCAAAAGTTGTCATGGTTTTTCTTTTCTTTATCCAAATCATTTTATTCTTTTTAACATTAACTCTTGCCATTTTGAAAGTTTTTTAAAATTTTATGAGATTATTTCAAATCTTATAAATTTATAAAATTCTTTCAAAAAACTTTTTAAAAATTAAGATAAGCATTCTTACTAGTTTTTTTAAATTCGTAAAAACTTTTTTCATCAAAATATTCTTTTAAAATATAAATCTAATACACAACTAAGATAATTTTTTTTTCATTTTTTTTTAAATATATATTTTGATTCATATTAATTATGAAAGATAAATATCACTTATTTCAATTTACTATAGTATAATTCGTATATTTATTAGATTGTTTTTTTTAACACTAATTGATTTTAAGTTTAAATTTAATATTTATTTTAATACATATACCTATTTTTTTATTAAAAATTATTTTTTTTATTTAGTTATTGACTGATATGTTTTCATTTTACGTTTTGTTCGGAAAGAGATGTAGTCCTATTTTGAATAAGATAATCATTCTCCAAGTATGGACTATTTGGGGCCTTTTGCGAAAGCTGCCGAAGGAGTGATTGATTTTGTATGGAAACACGGTATTCGACAAGTGACTTACATTATCCATTATAAGCAAACTGTGGTTGAACTGAATGATAATGTTAAGGATCTTCGACTTGAAAAAGAGAGGATCAATCATCAATGTGATGAGGTTGAGAAAAATCTTTACAACATTGAAGGTAAGGTTACACAATGGATTCAGAAAGTGAGTGAACTTGAGACTGTAGTGGAGGAGTTTGAGAATGATGAAGGCCACAAAAGGGCTCGGAAACCCAATTGTTATGTTTTTCCATACTTGTGGAATAGACACAGATTAGGTAGACAAGCAAAGAAGATGGAAGTGGATGTTAAAAAGCTAATTGATGAGTCCCCCAAGTTTAATGAAGTTTCCTATCGGCAACATGTAACATCTAATGATACTACGTTGTCAAATGCTGGGTTTGTAGAATTTGGTTCTACAAAATCCATAATGGAAAATATAATAAAAAAACTTGAAGATTCAACTGTGAGAATGATAGGATTGTATGGGTCAGGTGGTGTGGGAAAGAGCACTTTAATCAAAGAAATTGCTAAGAGAGTTAAAAATAGACAATTGTTTGATGTGGTGGTTAAAGTAGATATAACAGCCAAACCCAATCCGCAAAAAATACAGGAAGAAATTGCTTATGCATTAGGATTGAGATTGGAAGGGGAAGGTGAAAATGTGAAAGCTGATTATCTACGGAGGAGATTAAAGAAAGAGAAGAGGAACACCCTTTTAATCTTGGATGACCTTTGGGACAAATTAGACCTGAATAAGTTAGGAATTCCACTTGATGATGATGATGATTTTAATAATGATGACAAGGATCTTAATCGCAAAGTGTTGAAAAAAGATGTTGATTATTCAAAAAATGGTAACAAGGATCCCAATGACAAAGTGTGGAAAAAAGAAAAAATCCTTCGTGACCACAAAGGATTCAAAATTTTGCTAACTTCACGGGATAGAAAGGTATTGTATGATAAAATGGATGTAAAGTCGACTTTTTGCCTAGAGAAATTAGATGACAATGATGCTTTGATGTTGTTTCAAAAGGTGGCTAGAATACCTAATGAAATGTCGGTCTCTAAACAAGAAATTGTGAAGAAGTATTGTGCAGGGTTACCTATGGCAATAATTATGGTTGCGACGACATTAAGAAACAAGAGCGAGTCAATATGGGAAGCTACACTAGAAAAACTTAAAAAGCAAGAATTGGTGGGAGTGCAAACTTCTATGGATATTTCAGTGAAAATGAGTTATGAACATCTAGAAAGTGAGGAGATTAAGTCCATTTTCTTACTTTGTGCTCAAATGGGCCATCAAGCACTCACTCTGGACTTGGTAAAATATTGTTTTGGTTTGAGTATACTTGAAGGGGTCTACTCGCTTAGTGAAGCTCGGGAAAGAATTCATGCATCAATCCAAAAGCTAAAAGACTCGGGCCTAGTGTTGGATGGAGATTCTGACACTCATTTTAATATGCATGATATGGTTCGAGATGCTGCTTTGTCTATAGCACGCAATGATCGAAAGGTTTTTATTCTAAGAAATGACAAATTAGATGATTGGTCTAAACTCGAGAGGTGCACTTCTATTTCTATATGCAAGAGTGATATCATTGACAAGCTTCCTGAAGTCCTAAATTGTTCTCAACTTAAATTTTTTCAAATAGAAAATAATGATCAAAATTTGATAATACCCACGAATTTTTTTCAGAGAATGAAAAATCTCAGAGTTTTAATATTGACTGGTTTTTGTCTATCAAGCTTACCATCTTCCCTTAAATGTCTATTAAAGCTTAAAATGCTTTATTTGGAGCAATGCACTTTAAATGACAACTTATCTATAGTAGGAGAATTGAAAAAATTAAGAATTCTCAGCTTCTCTGGATCTAAACTTAAAAATTTGCCAACTGAGTTAGGGTGCTTGGATAAGTTACAACTGCTTGATATCAGCGATTGTTCCATACAAGAGCTTGTTTCGCCTGATCTTATATCAAAATTAGCATGTTTAGAAGAGTTGTATATAAGAAATAGCTTCAGCAAAACATTGGTGGAAGAAAAGACAAATTTGCTTCTTTCTGAACTAAAGAATTTGCCTGAGTTGAAAGTGGTGGACTTAAGCATCCCATGTGTTTCATTTTTTCCTAATCACTTGTTCTTTGATAAGTTAAAAGATTACAAGATTGTGATTGGGGACTTAGAAATGCTTTCTGATGGAGACTTTAGGATGCCCAAAAAATATGAAACATTCAGATTTTTGGCATTGCAATTGAAGGATCACACAGACATCCATTCCCAGAAAGGCATAAAGTTGATGTTTAAAAGAGTGGAAAATTTATTGCTGGGAAAGGTAGACGGTGTTGAAAATGTTGTTTATGAGTTAAATATAGATGGATTTCCATATCTGAAACACTTTTCCATCATAAATAACAACAACATCAAATATGTCAATTCAACAGAATTGTCTAATTGTGAGAATGCTTTTCCCAATTTGGAATCTCTATGCCTCTACAATCTGAAAAATTTAGAAATGATATGTTATGGACCGGTTACAAATGCTTTATTCCCAAATTTAAAAACCATCAAGGTCAAGAATTGTTACGGATTGAAGAATCTCTTCTCCTTTTGTATGGTTAAATGTGACATTAGTGCAGAAGCATGTGAGATTGATGAATGTAATTGTTACATGCATAAAGTTCTTGCTAGTCTAGAAACAATGGAGGTTTCTGACTGTAAATCTTTAAAGGAGATCCTTCAAATATCAGGGGAATATTGTAAGGTTGAGTTTCTTAAGTTGCACACTCTGACACTTCAATCATTACCATCATTTACAAGTTTTTATATCAAAGTGGGGGCTCAAAAAACTAGTGTTGAAAGGGATAAGGCGCCTCCTCTCTTTGGTGAACTGGTATGATATTACATAATTTTCCAATAATTTTAAATAATTTTTGAATTGTTGTAAATATATTAATTGTGTATGTGTTTGCAGAAGCCTAGTCATAAGTGAGTGTCAGAATATGGAGAAGATTTTTGAGACTGAAAGAAAGAGTGCAAACAAGGTGTGTATTGGTTTAGATAAGTAAATATTTGTAGTTGACTTAATGTTATGTTTCCGGTTGTTGACAACACTCTATCTTGTGTATTTTTTTTTTAGTTTCTATACTTAATAATTGTCTTCATCAAAATGCAGGTCTGCATCTTTCCTAAGTTAGAGGAAATCCACCTTAGCAAAATGAATAGGTTAACAAATATATGGGAAACTGAAGTGAGTGTCGATTCCTTTTCTAATATCATTTCTGTGCACATTGAAGAATGCAATAAACTAGACAAAATTTTCCCAAGTTACATGGAAGGATGGTTTGAAAGTTTGGAAAACTTGAATGTTATTTATTGCAAGTCAGTGGAAGTGATTTTTGAAATAAAAGATTCTCAGGAAATTGATGCATCAAGTGGGATTGACACAAATTTGCAACTTCTTTATGCATACTATCTCCCAAGCTTGAAGAAAGTGTGGAGCAAAGACCCAAAAGGAATTCTTAACTTCAAAAATCTGCGGAGTATAGAGGTTTATTCTTGTAATGAACTAAGTAGTTTGTTTCCGGCTTCCGTGGCCAAAGATGTTCAAAAGCTTGAAAACATGGTGGTATTATTTTGTGAGAAAATGGAAGAAATTGTTGCATGTGAAGATGGATCAGAAGGAAGTAATGAAGCGTTGGTGTTTCCTGAACTAACCTGCATGGAATTAATTGGCCTATCAAAAGTGGAGAGTTTCTATAAGGGGAGACATCCAATAGAGTGTCCAAAATTGAAGAAGTTGACAATGCATTCGTGTCGGAAGCTTACAATATTCTCCAAAGAAACCAGTAAAATAACAAATGAAGAAGAAAAATATGTTCTCCCAACTGAAAAGGTAATCAATATTCTACTTTCGTTGATGTTTATAAATTGTTTAGTCAAATTTGTAATTATATGTTTGGTACAAAATAAAAAGAGATACAGATAAAAATAAATAGAAGAAATACAAAATAGAAATATATGAGAATTAAAATTTAATCAATTTTTTATGATATGTTTATAGAGAGAAAGAGAAAAAGAAAAGTAAAAAACGAGAAATATATGATAATTAATATGAAAGTAAAGATTATTTTAGTTGAAGGGTAATAAAAGATAAATTGAATGAAAAATTTTAAGTCATTTGTTTCTAGAAAGAAGAAATAAAGGAGTGCTATTTTGTTTATTATTATTAATATTATTATTAGTGTTATTTGTCCTCAAACCCTTATTGCTTAGAACATTTAAATACAAAATCCTCATTCCTTTACAATTTTTTTTAATTTTATGTAGAATTTAAATAAATTTTTGAATAATTATAATTTAATTTTAGCTTAGAATAACTAAAGTGAACTTAAGAGTGAGAAAAAGAAAGTGAGTTAAAGTTGAATGACTAAAATTAATTACAAATAATTTATATTTTGTTTGGATGACATATAAAAATAAGAAAGTAGTAAAAGAAAAAAATGAAACGTAAATTTATTTGAATTAAATAAAAAATATAAATAGATAAAAAAATAGAATAAATTTATTTATTATTATTTTAATTATTTATTATTATTATTATAATAAAAAATACATAAAAAATATTAATAAAAAATTAGGATTTATCTTACATTTTTTTTCATGTAAACCGAGTGATAGTATACGAGCTTCAAGAGCAATAATTTTCCAAAATTTGTACTATAGGTTTTATGGTCAAATGTAGATATTTAGACAGTGTTTTTTATAAAATATATTTTTTAATGAAACATATTAAATTTTAAGTGAATGAGTATTATATATATAATTGATTTGCCTCTCCAACATTAGTTTATATAATTGAATGATAAAGAAAAAATGTTTTTAGTAAGCAACATTTAAGTCTTCATATGTTTATATATGAAAATATATTTTAAAGTAAGAAAGTCAAAGATATGTTTATATACATAAAAAAATTATAAAATAAATAGACATCTTAATTTTTGTTACTATCAGTTACAAGTTTAATAATAGGAAAGTGGGTAGTGCCGAAAATGAGGAAAGGGACAAAAACCGAACATAAAATGCCTAAAATGAAATAAAAGGAAGAGGGTGTTGCAGCTATTTACTTCATTCTTTATCGTATTTACTTTTATTTCCTCTCTTCTTCTTTTTTTCTGTAGGTTTTCCCCAACTTGGAGTATCTGCAAATTGAGTTGATGGAAGTTCAGAAGTTGTTATCTTTCAAGTACCTAATAATGCACCGTTTAAAAGAGCTTGTTTTGAACAAATTCCAGAGCTCTCATCTTCTCTTCCAGTTTCTCAACAGAATGCCAAATCTAGAAAAGTTAAAATTGGATTTCTGTCATGTAGGAGAGATAGTGCCAAGAGCAAACATTGCAGCACAGGAAAGATTGGGAACCGTATTACACCTCAAGGAATTGGTTTCGTACGACTCATCGATGAAGGATATAGGATTTGAACGAGACCAAGTTCTACAGAGACTAGAGCTTTTGACCTTAGTAAGTTGCGATAAATTGAGCAATTTAGCTCCTCCCTCAGTATCATTCACTTACTTGACATATTTGGAAGTGATGTATTGTAGAGGATTAAGGAATTTAATGGCATCCTCCACGGCCAAAACCATGCTTCAACTCAAGACCATGAAGGTAATCAATTGTCGAAATGTAGAGCAAATAGTAACGAATGATGAGGGAAGCGAAGAAAAAATTGTATTCAGCAAATTGAGTACTATAGAACTTGTGGGGTTAGAGAAGCTCGAAAGTTTTTGCAGTAACGAGAAGTGTAAATTTGAATTCCCATCATTAGAAGTATTGATTGTAAGAGAATGCGTGAAGATGAAAACATTCAGCGAGGGTCCCTCAGAAGCACCAAAGTTAAAAAATATATTTATTGTTGAAGGAGAAGAAAATGCGAAATGGCAGTGGGAAGGTGACTTGAATGCCACCATAAAAAATGTTTTTAATAAGGTACTTACTCTTTCATTTCTTTAATACTATTTCTCCCTTAACAACGTCTTTATATTTTCTCTCAATTTTAAATTCATACGTCATTTTCACATAACACCATTACATAAACTTCACTATAATATTTTAATAGTTGGGTTATATTATATTGCATGCATTCATGTTTTTCAAATAAAAATTACACAAACCATCACGGTAATAAATTGGTAATTTTAGATTTTAAATAATTTAAGTATTTTTGTAAATAACTGTAATATAACACTTTTAATAAATTTACTTATATAATATTTTCATTTTTATGTGTTTTCCGATTAATAATTATATATATATATATATATTATATTTTAATAAAATTATAGTATTACGTAATAATACTTTTTTTTAAAAAAAAAAGTATTATTATTTATTTTATTTTATATTAAATAGTTATCTTAAATTAATTTGAGTATATTAAATTATATTGAATTAATATTTACAAAATATTCATATTCTAGTGATAATATAAACATTAGTATTTAATACTGTTGGTAATATTTACGTAGTAATTGGATCATTTTCATTTAAAATAAAATAAAGTTAAATTTATATTGTGAATTATAAACATTATATGAGTGCTTTGATTTATCACTCACACCACCTTCTTTTTCCCTCATTTTACAGCTCATCGCTTTAACATACACTCAGAATCTGAGCCTTGACCATTCTACTGAATTTATTGTACGGCAACTATGGCATGGCAGTCATTCAGTGCATCAAAACAGCTTTCGTTATTTGAAAACCTTGACTGCATTCGGATGTCATACTCTAGTGAATGTAATTCCATCTCGTTTACTTTCTTGCTTTGAGAATTTGGAAGAGTTACACGTATCACATTGTAGAGAAGCACAGGTCATATTTAATATCAGTGATGAGATCAGGAACACAAAAGCTCCGGGAATAATCCGTTTGAAAACTTTGCATTTAAACAGTCTACCAAAACTAGAGCAAGTATGGGACAAGGATACGGAGGGAATTATTGGCCTTCCAGTGCTACAGGAAATGTATGTTAGAGGTTGTGGATGTCTTAAAAGTGTGTTTCCAGCAGCATCAGTGGCCAAAGATCTTACCAGACTACAAGAGCTTGAGGTAAGAAACTGTAAGGAACTGGTTGAAATAGTTTGGAAGGATGAAGGGACTGCAGAAGGAGAAGGAAGAACACAGGAGTTTGTGTTTAGTCGTCTCAGCTCATTGAAGCTAGAAGGGTTGCCAGGCCTCAAATACTGTATCAAGGAGTCAGAAGAAGAGGTAATTCTCACAACTTTGCATGTAATTAAGACCATTCAAAATTAGATTCCTTCGGTATATCCCATCTATCACTACAATCTATGAATAATTTTCTTTTTTATTTAATTGATGAAACTTAAAGAATAAATCAACTTTGAATGATTTTTTATAAATCTAACTTTGAAATATATAAAGTTGGTTTGATTAACAGAGAAAGGATGTATTATTTAGGTTAAAAGGAAGTTATTTGAATATGAGAATGAATATAGATATAGATATATTGGAACGAGAAAGAATACATTCATGATTAATTCAGTGAAATTTATTTATTTAGAATGAAATCGTACTATATTTAGAAAGAATACATTCATGATTAAGAAGACACGTCAGTGACTGGGAAATATTTCATATCATTCGTATTTCAGTCTTTTATATTTTAGTTTTAGAAAGTTAATTATTTATTATTTATATCAAAATATAGTATTTAATAATATTTATTTATTATTATATCAAAATATTAAAAAAAAAATTATATATTTTAAAAATTAAAGAACTGACTTGATCAATCTAAAATTATAAGGATTAAAGATATTTTAAAAAATATATATATATATATATTAAATTCTATATATTATTATTAGAATATGAATATTTTCTAAATATTAACTCAATATAATTTAATTTTCTTATTAATTTAACATGATTATTTAATATGATATAATATTAATATAAATAAAAATAATATACATTTTATTTTATATTTTTAAACAAGCATATTATATAACACTAGAATTTTATTAAAATATTTATATATCTAAAAATAATTTTATTAATTAAAAAATACATAAAAATGACAATATTATATAAGTAAAATGATTAAGAGTGTTATATAAGTAAATGTATATAAATAAATGACTATATATATATATATCCGAAAAGTTAACTATTCAAACAAAATTTGACTGTAAGGAAAAAAAAATTAAAAATGTAATTCTTTTGCAGGGGGAGTTTTTGGAATCTGCAGGCAGTATATGTCTTGGTTCATGGCCCATCCCAAACTCCTGCTTCCACATTTTAGATTCTTTGATATTGGATGGTTGCCATTTTTCATCAGATATACTTCTACCATTCAACTTACTTCCTTTCTTAACTAATTTGGAAACATTGGAAGTTGGAAACTCTGACTCTGTCAAAACCATATTTGATGTCAAATGCACAGCACAAGACACAGAAATCACATCTATGGGACCAACCCTCCTTTTTTCCCTGAAGAATTTGACTTTATCCAATCTGTCAAATCTGGAGAATGTTTGGAATGAAGATCCTTGTGGAATTCTAAACATGCAACATTTACAAAAAGTACATGTTGAGAAATGTAAATGCCTTACGAGGGTGTTTCCCACTTCAGTAGTCAAAGACATTGAAAATCTTGATGAACTCTTTGTGAAAGACTGTGAGGGATTGATGACAATTGTTGCAGAGGATAATACAGATCCAAGCAGAACAAATGTAGAGCTTACATGTCCCTGTGTGATATCATTGAAACTGCAGGGTTTGCCCAACTTCAAGTATTTTTATTATTACAGTAAACAGTGTGAAATTTCTACCCTTATAAAATCATATACAGAGGATCAAGTTGATACTAAAAAGGTATTATTGTTTTAGCACTTTGTCCTTGTTGGATAATCTCCATCAGTGTCAGCAAATTGAATATAGATTAAAAAATAAATAGATGTACACTGTTAACATCTATTCTGTTTATAAGAATTTATTTATCTATCTAATTATCTAAATGAATTAAAAGTATGAAAAAAAAAATTTAAATATCTTCGAGAATCATTTCATCTTCCACAACTTGTTTAAATATAAATGTGAAAATATAAATGTTGTGAAATTTCACTTATTTAACTATGGTGTGTTCTAAATTAATGGATAATCTTGTTCATTTTTTTTTCCGGTTATTAAGTAAAATGTTTTCTTTTATAAATTAACATATTTGTAGCTATTCTATTAAAATAGTTAGTCTCTCACTAATTATGACGAATCTTTTGGTATCATGAAAAGTTAACAGCTATATCTTTAACTGTCCTAACCTAACCTACTTTTGCCTGTGTTTTTTCTTGGTTATAACAGTGCCTGGCATTGGGGGAAAATGGAATGGAGATGATTTTGAATGGAAAATTTCAGGAAAAAATTTTACGCGAGTTAAAAGCTCTTACTCTTTGTTTTCGGATTGAATCGGTTGTATTTCCATATGAAATTCTAAAACAGGTGCCTAATATAGAGAAACTTGTGGTATGTGATGGTTCCTTCAAGGAGATCTTCTGCAGTAATGTGGATTATAGTGGACTTGTATTACAGCTGAAAGTATTACACTTGAAGTCCCTTGGAAAGCTGGTTTCCGTTGGATTAAAGTTGGTAGCATCCAATCTAACATATTTGAAAGTAGAAAGTTGTGATAGGCTGCCATATTTGTTGACATCCTCAACAGCGAAAAGTTTGACTCAACTGAAAAGAATGAAGATAAGTAGGTGTGAATCAATTGAGGAGATAGTGTCTAAGGAGGGGGAGGAATCAGATGAGGTTGAGATAATATTTCCGCAGCTCAGTTCTTTGAAACTTGACACACTATTTAATCTGAGAAGTTTCTACGAAGGGAGTTTAAGTCTGCCGTCATTGGAGGAATTGTCAATAACAAGTTGCTTAAGGATGATAAGTCTACCTCGAGGTACTATAAAAGCAGAAAAGTTGTCTCATGTTATACTAAGTTACTTACCTATTCCATTGGAAAGTGATCTCCACTCTGCTATGCGGAAGGAATTTGTGAGAGAGGTATGTGTTTAATATTTTGTTATGATTCTTGTCGTTATAATACACGTCTCATCATTCATGACTAACTCAATATGATGGGAATTCTGCATTCTATTTGCTAGCAACCATCCATATAAATAACTTTTTAATTAGGATTAGGATAGCTCATTTATATTTTATTAGCTTAACTTTCTAAGGGCCTCCTTTCTTAGAAGATTGAAGAAATAAATATAAAAAATGAAATATATATATATATATATATATATAAAAAGTTAATTTTTATTTTTTTATTTCTAATTTATGAAAAAGTTCTTCTTTTTTTTTTCAAAATTTTTAACGAAGAAATTTGTTTAAATAAATCTTAAATAACTTTCAAATTAAGATAAAGTAAGATATTAAATTATTTTATATTCTAAAATAAGGTTAAAACTTACTAAACAAGGCTTTGATTCATGTGATGCTATTAATTCTAAGAAAAAAAATATTAAATGATCCTTGTAGTCCTTTGATATTAAAATATATCTTTATCATCTTTATATTTTTAATAAAATAATATTAACAATCCTTCTAATTTTTAGATAGATGCTTGCCTCTTTTATATTTTTAATAAATGATTATTTTTTATATATTTAATAAAATGATATTCACACCTTTATTTTATTTAAAAAATTACATTGACTAAAATTTAAATAAAACTATGTAAATTAAAAAGGAAAGTTTTAAAATATAAAAAATTAAGAAAATTATAAATAAAAAATAAAATAATTAATTATGAAAAAAAATACTCTTATTTGAAAGAGAATAGTTTTTTTCTCTAGTTTTAAAATAAATAAAATTATATTTGTGATTCCAATTTTATATTTTTTTAAAATGCAATAGATAGTATATATAAAAGAGTAAGTAATTTATATACTAATAATGTAAAATCACTATTATTCTATCATAATAATTTTCTGCTAATTTTCATTATAGAACTTTAAAAATCATATTTAACATAAATTATGATATATTAATTGTTTGAAACATTGTTCACAAATAAGTCAGAAATTAAATAAAATTTCAACTTAACAGGGGGTTGTATTCATAATTAATAAATCGTCAAGGTTCAATTGGTTTACACCAGCCATTTTCAAGTTGTGGAAAAGTGACTATGTTAACGATTACAGTAAACTACACCGAAAAAGTTAATCTATTAAGTTAATTTATTAAATTATAAATATTTAGTCGAATTATTATTTAAAAGTAACTTATTAATATAATCAATAAAACTAATCATATATATATTAACTTGTATTAATAAAATATACTTTTAATCTATTTTTTTAAAGTAAAAAAACATATTGAAACTAGTTGAAATGAAACATAACTTAATGTGATAATTAAAAAACAAAATCAAATTAAAATTAAGTGAAGATGTGATTTCCATTCTTCTTTATTTTCGTCTTATTCAAAAGTCAAGCATCTCCTAGCATGAAAGTTGAATTTTTAAATTAATATTAATTTAATTAGATTCCTAAAATAATTTTAAAAAACAAAAATCTTGTTTAAAATTGATAAGAAATAATAATTTATGATGGTTTTAAAACTTTTAGAATTCAATTAAAAGAATAAAAAAATATAAAAAAAATCAAAAAATAGTTAGAGATTTTTTTTATAATTAACTTCTATGAGTAAATTGCATAAGCAAATTATATAACATTTTTTAATGAAAATTGATGACAGTGGAAACAAGTTTCAATGTTACGAAATTTTTTTCGGAAAAAAATATCTAACTAAATTTTTAGCTTGTTCGCAATGTCATGAAATTGAATTTTGTAATAAAAATGTAATTTGAAAAGAAAATTCATAAAAATTGATGAGTGTAGATTTCTCAATATAGTTTAGTTATAAATAAAGTTGGTGATACATCATAGATGTTATTAAACATTAATCTCATATTTTTATGTATTTGTTTACATGGTGATTTCGAAAGGCTGGACTATGGAATGGCCATCTTGAATTCAGAGATAGGGCAGACCTCCAAGAGATATGGCGTGTCTCACTGGACATCCCTGACTTTTGCTTCCATTACTTGAAGACCTTGATTGTTGACGGCTGCAAACTTTTATCAGATGTTCTCCCCTTCACTTTACTTCCTTTATTACCTGAAATAGAAACAATGGAAGTCCGAAACTGTGATTCTGTGAAAACCATATTTGATGTGAAGTGCACAACGCAAGACACATCAATTAATTTTCCTCTGAAGAAATTGGTTTTATCGAAGCTGCCAAATCTGGAAAATATTTGGAATGAAAATCCTCATGGAATTGTATGCATGAAACATCTACAAGAAGTTGATGTTGAGAATTGTAAATGTCTTACAAGTGTGTTTCCAGCATCAGTAGCCAAAGATCTTGTCGAACTGGAAAATCTAGCTGTGAAAGGCTGTGAGGAATTGATGGCAATTGTTGGAGAGGATAATCCCGCTGATCCAAAAGGAACAAATCTTCTTCAGCTTACGTTCCCCTGTATGAAGTCATTGACACTATGGGATTTGCCCAAGTTCAAGTATAATCGTATATATTGCATTCATGATGCAACTGCAACATTTCAGGTTTGGGCTTTTATTCCTACTTCATAGATTCTTACACATTCATTGTACCATATTTATTAAAACTAGTGGTTAAATCTTGACAAACTAAATAATCTCCTACAAACCATCGCAAGATTTTTCATTATTTTCTTCGCTTAGTAACCACTACAAAACCACCCTATTGATCTCATTTATCAACTTTTTCATCTCGCAATTAATTTAAACTCAAAATTGATTTAGGCGCATACGTTTTCCTTTAAATTGGCACCTATTTCTATTTACATTGAAATGTTTAGTTTTTCATTAATTGTTTGTCAGACTTATTTTAGCATGAAAGTTCACCATTTAAATTTTATATAAAGAGTTAATTAATCTATAACTGCCCTAACCTGCTTTTATTTCGTTATTGGTTTCTCTTTGTAGCTAATTACACCCAACTTACAGCATCTGATACTTGGTGAAAATGAACTGAATATGATTGAGGATGGAGAATTTCAGGGAAACCACTTACACAAGTTAGAAGTTCTTACTCTGTGCTTTCATATTGAGTCTGATGTATTTCCGGAGTATGCATTTCTACAACAGGTGCCAAATGTAGGGAAGCTTGTGGTGAGTAGTGTTCCTTCAAGCAGATTTTCTGCCTTCAAAGTCCTGATAATGTGGATTATAGACTCCTGTTACAGCTGAAAGAATTACAGTTGGAGTCCCTTGGAAAGCTGGTTTCCATTGGGTTAGAGAACTCTTGGATTGAGCCCTTTGTCAGAAATCTAGAAACCTTGCAAGTCATTAGCTGTTCAAGTTTAACAAACTTGGTACCAGGAACGATGTCTTTATCCAATCTGACACATTTGAAAGTAGAGTGTTGCAATAGTCTGCTATATTTGTTCACATCCTCAACAGGGAAAAGTTTGGCCCAACTCAAAAGAATGGAGATAAAATTGTGTTCATCAATGAAAGAAATAACGTCTGAGGAGGGGGATGAATCAAATGAGGATGAAGAAATAGTACTTGAGCAGCTCCAGGTTTTGCATCTTGAAAAATTAGATGAGCTAAGATGCTTTTATCCTGGGAAATTCACTTTACGTTTTCCATCCTTGGAGGAAGTGTATGTCATAAAGTGCGGTTCCATGAAAAGTTTCAGTGAAGTGAACAAAATAGATGGTTCCACAAAGTGGTATTCTGCAGAAGATGCAACACCCAGTGAAGAAACTGATCTTAATTCTGCTGTGCTGAAGAAGTTCGGAGAAGAGGTACGGATACTTTTAGCACGGTGATACAATTGTTTTGAAAATATGTAAGATAGATTGTACATAAGAAACATGTCTAAATATGTATATGTAGTAGAAGAAACTAAAAACATATTTTTGAACTTCACTAAATTAACTTTGGTGGGAAAAATGGGCTATCCAACTAAACTTCTCCCCTCCACGCAAGAAAGTTTGGGCGGAGTGCTCCTATTACATCTGCTAATTAATTCGTAACATTTTCTTAATTTCTCTTTAATTATAATTGGATTTGTCATTTTCATTAAGAAGGTTGGTTATCCATGCTTTGAATTAATATCATTATTTCTAGTGTAATGTGTTTTTGAGTGCTCCATGCTTCATATTAACTTGTATGCATTCTTTTTGTTATAAATAGGCTCCAGAAGCTTCTGCTTCTATTTCCATCATTTGAGTTCTTGAAGTTGGGATTCTGAAAAAGGATAGAGAACATGGTATATCAAATATTAATTTATGCATACTAAAATTTTTAATTATTCTATTGTGAGTTACACTATCAATTATACGTATTTTAGGTGAAGATTAAGAGCAGTTTTTATCATGATGGTAACCAATTTTATATTACTGTCATTTTATTATTTTATTATATCTATTTAAGTGAATAATTCTTTGTGATGTTTAGCCATGTTATGAGACTTATATATAGAATGATATTCCTATAATGTTACTTTTACAATTAAGTTCAGAATTTTTGTTAATCCAAAAGAAAAGTAATTGATTTTATAATTTGTGTAGGTTGAATCTGAGTTGTTGACTCCAACATTGGAGTAATTAAGAAGAGATTGAAGGCAGAAAGGATGAAAGGATGAAGATGAATGTGTCTTTCTTTTACTAAGTATGTTTGTCTGTTTAAAAAATAAAATAAATAAAAAGTGTGTTGTTTCTACCAAGTTGATGATGAAATAGATTAATGTATTATATATATATTATGTAATGTGTGAGATTATGAGTGATGAATGGTAATGAACATCGAATAAAGGGTAAAGTGATAAACTGTGTCACTAAACATTGATTGTATGGTTTATGTGTGTTGTGATTTATATAATTTTAGTTTATTTAGTGAATTTTATCTATAATTTTCTAAATTTAACATAGTACTTTATTGTAATTGGAGTTAAGCAACAATTTGTTCGTCTCTTAAAATTAATGTTTATCTGATAATAACACGGAATTAAAATTCTATTATATTATTTTTTATGAATATCTTAATTTTTTTTTTAAAATAGGATATTTTTATTTATATAATATCCATGTTAGTATATGCTTGTCAAAAAATAAAAAATAAAAAAACTTATATTCTCAAATTTTTAATTAGGACTAAGATAAATGTAAATTTCATTCTTTAAACTGAAAAAATACCGAAACGTAAAATAATGTTGTCTTAATTTTGATAAAAAAATATTTTTAAGATTAATATCATTTTCCTTGGAGAATTATACATTAAGAAATATATAAAGATAAATAAAATATATTATTTTATAATTCTTAAAAATAAATTAAAAATATATAATTGAACTCATTCATTATTATATTGTAAATTTTGATAGTTGGATTAATATAATATTATTCTTCAATATATATTACACACTTTATTATTCTTTTCATTGCTTAGATCAACCTTATTAAAGATGATTTTTAAGAAATTCATTTTAATTTCTAACATCATTTAAATCTTGTTGATAACGTGTGAACTCAACCTCAAAAAAAATAGCTTCTCCACCAATTTGTCCCTTTTCTCTTACCATTATCGTAACAACATTCAATCAACCTAATGGATAGAAGAAGAAACGTAAAACCTTGGACAAAGAGAGACATTACATTGTATCTGAACCTGAATTAAGATTTAGATTTGTAGCTTTTACAATCCAATAATCTAAACTTAAATTAAGCCTTGTAGTTTTAGAATTAATTTTTACAAAATTAGTTTATAAGATAAAATTTATATTTATCTTATATATTATAATTTTATTTTATTTTTAGATAATATAAAATTTCAAAAATTATTTTTAGACTAAGTGATGTCAGATAAGTTTCTATGGGGTTGAAGGATTCTAAAAATTGAAATGTCATAATAATTTATATTTGATAAGAGTAACATTGGTAGAAGATAAAATTGGATGAGATAATGCAATGAATAACCAAATAACTAAATTATAAAAAAAAAAATCAAATACAATTCTTACAATATCAATTATATATTAAATTAAAAAAATAACAAAGAAACAAACATATATACAAACTAATATCATTTCTAATATTTGATCTCGTTTTTCACTTAATTTGTAAGTAGAGTATTTTAGGTTAATCTAGAAACAAAAATAATAATATTTTTATTAGTCGAACTTTCTCGTAAATAAAATAACTCTTTGAAATTTTAGATATAATGTATTTTTAACTTTTTCATTTTTTTAAATATGTGACTCTGACAGACAAGTGAAGAAAGAAGAAATTGAAAAACTATATTAATCTATTTGAAAATATATTGACTAAAAGCTACAACATTAAATATACATTTTTTTATATAAATAAAAAGTTATTGAAATATATAATTTAAGCGCTTACATAATGTTTTATACTTTTTTTCTAACATACGTAACTTATATATACTCACAAAATATTTCATACATTTTTAAATAGAAAACTTAAACCAAATTAAAGTAAAACAAAAATCTTCATTCTTCATTTTGATGTTTAAGAAAACCCTTTAATTTTTTTTTTCAATTTTACATATATTTTAAATAACAAAAGGATTTTATCATTAAAACATAGTGAATGTCGCTAAATAATGTGTGTTGTTCTATATTTAACTAATCTCATCCTTCGTTCAACAAATATAATATAATAATAATGCGTTAAGAATATATATATTTTTATATTTCTATTAGAGGTTATTGTGATTGAGCATACCTCAGTAGGAATAACTACGCAAAAATTATGGAGCTTTATATAATAGTCACAAAATACTCATCATTGGCAGCAAAAGTCAATGCAGAAGTGCTGCCATATTTATCAAAACTAATTACCAACTTAATCAAATTACATGGACACAGAAAAAAGTATCGAAACTAATTGTTTTCACATTAACAGAGGTATGGCTAACAATCACCAACTTTGACAAATTTTATAAATGCATAATCTACACTTTCGCTCCATATTTGGGAAGAACTTTTCTTCCCTTTCACAAAGCCATTGTTAGTTAAGATTCCTCCAAAATGCACCAACCAGTTTCTCTACCCCCAAAGAAAAAGTTCATATTTCTACAGTGAAAAGCTTGAGTCAGCTATCACCAGCTGCAGTGGCAGCATTATTGGCCAGTGGCCACCGATCAATGCTACTACTAGCTATAAAGGGGTCAGTGGCAAACCCTGTCAGTTCCTCTAACCCTTCAAAGAAATCATCTGTTATCACTGTTTCTGTTAAGTCAAATTCATTTGGTTTTTCATCATCTTTCATCAGATCTTCCATGTCTTCTTCTATGCTCTCTGATTTTGTACCGTGTTGTGCCACCTCTGATGAGGTGGCTGGAGAAACCGGTTTTGTGGCGGCTGTGTCTTCACCAGTCTGAGGTTTGTGGCGGGTGGAGCCAGCAAGGGAGTTTTTATGAGTAGGAGCAGGGTGGTTGTGTTCACCCGCGTATGTGACTACAAAAATTGTTGGGTTGGATCTGTTCCTCTCCACTTGTTTCCTAGCTAAACATCCTTTTGAGCTGCTACATCTGTAATATCCCCTGTAAATCATACAACAAAAGCAAGCTTGGTTAGTCCTTTTAAGTTCATAACTTTAATCCCATTTAGTTTTTCTCAGAAAAAAAAAAATACAAAAATCTAACAAGAGTTGGTAAAGTGAAACAAGTCAAAATCTGGCTTCTTACAAATTGTATGTACAAGTTCCATTCATATCTTTGAGATAAGTAAATATAAATTTATCTGTAAGTTTTTTTTGAGTTAAAAAAAATGTTTTTTTATTAGTTTATACTAGGAATTACCTTTCCCACTAAACTTTTATTATAAAAAAAGACGAAAATCTTTAAAGGTAAACCTCGGATATGGTGACCCTTTGATGGGTTTCTGTCCATATTTCCTCCAAGCCCATATGTCTGAGGAGAGGTTTTCAGCTGGGACTTCACAAATCTTCTTAAGCTGATTCTTTCTGAGGTTGACAAAAGGACATGCATTTCACACACTCAAGTCATGAATAACCAAAGACAAGATTTTTCTGGTTTGGAGAATCTAATTCCGATTTCATGTAATTGCAAAATGAAAAAAGGGATATGCTAACCTTCTTTTGGATCTTGGGGTGGAAGCAGAACCGGCATGGTGAGGCTGCTTCTGTTCTTGCTGTCTGCGAGGTGATTTAGGTACTGATGAGTAAGAAAAGGAAGAGAGAGGAGAAGAGGGTTGGAAGGTCTGAGGCTGTGGTTTGAGCAAGAAAGGCTTGCAAAGCTCCTGAAGCTCTTCAATGGAAGTCTTTGCTTCATAGGGGTTCTTGGAAGGGGACAAAACTTGGCCTCCTTGTACAGCAGGGTTGTAAACAGAGAAGAAGCTGGAGGAAGTAGAAGGTGGGGTATAAGTCCCAAAGCCAGAGGAAGAAACAGAGGAAGACGTGGTGGATGCAGTGGTGGCGGTGGTGGTGGTGGAGGAAGTGGTGGTGCAGCTTCTGACAACGGCGTGGAGATCCCAATCTGCTTCCATAACTGTTGAGCCAAAGTCTGAACAATGTCTGGTGTGACCCTGCTGTTGAAAGAGAGGTACAATAAAAAAAAAAGGCGCTGACTTTTTTTTTTTATGAGACATAGAAAGATAAGATGCTATAAGTAGGAAAAGACATGTATATATAGATACACAGAGAAAGTGGACATTTAACAAAAGTCTATTAAAAAACAAATAAGTCCTTATCTCTTCCCAATTTTAAAAACATTACTTTCTCATTAAATTAGAGGGTGATTATATATATAACAAATTAATGAAAATCTTTCTGATAATAAATAAGCATTATATTATATTATTTTTAAATAACATAACAATCATAAAAAAGAAGAAGTAACTGTTATTTATTTTGACAGTGAGAGAGATAAGATATGGGGAATTTGGCATCTCTATGTGGTTTCTGATTTGTGTTTTTTCTCTCTCTTGTGTTGTTGGATTACAGAAGTAGTTTTGATTTTTTGGGGTTGACATTATGAAATGTCAAAGGGTAGTAGTAAGACTTTTGGATTTAAATTTTGGTAAAGAATCAGAGCTCCAGAGAATCCTTATTCCTTGGGACTGGGGACTGGGACTGTGGAATTAATTCATATGCAGACAAATAATTAAATATTAATATTGTTGCCAGCACATACAGGACAAAATATTTTTTTAGACCATGTATTTATCATATATATATATATATATATATTAATTAATTAATTAATTAAGGAAAAAGAGAATCAAAAATATTTTGTAGAGATTGAAAAGAGAAAAATTAGAGAATAAAAAATTAAAAATTAGTGAAATAACTTTTTATAATTTTTAAAATTAAGTTTATTATATAATCTATTATTTTATATAATTGTTTTAAACATTAAAAAATTATAAAAATTCACCGAAAGAGAAGGTGATATTTTTGTTATTTGAATTCATATTTTTTTCTTCTTTGTCAACATTTAAATTTAAAAATATATACATATATATATATATTATCATTAACTATAAACTTTTATATATAAAAAATTTATTAATTTACAATAAATTATAATAACAATTTTTAAATATTTTTTATATTTTATACTGTGTAAAAAAACAGAAAAAAAATCTTAAAAATATATTAATTATTACATAATTTTATTATTTGTAAATATTTATATAAATATAAAATATTTCTAATAAAAAAATTTAGAAAAATATTAATAAATTATAAATTATTTAAAACAACTTACAATTAAAAAAATGATAATTAATGTAATCAATTATTTTAAAAATTATAAAAAGTTATTTCATTAAATATTTTTTAAATAATTTATATTAATAAATATTATCATGTATTATGATTAAATTTAAACTAAAAAAATAAAATAATAAAGTATTTAAATTTTTTATTAAATAAAATTAAATATAAATTATTTAACTATGATATAATAAAATTTATATTTTTTAATATAAAAAGTAAGTTATAGATCTTATTGAAAATATTCTTAATAACTCAAATTTATTATTATTTTTAAGAATGATAGTGTTTTAAATTTTTTAAAAATAAGTTAATTTTATTTTGATTTTTCTAAAATTAAAATTAACCTTTTAATCTTTGTATAATAAATGAATTTAAATTTTAACTGACATAAAAATTTTATATCTTTAAAGTTTGGAATTATTATTTGAAAATATTTATTACATACATATAATAACATTTATTTTTATATTTAAAAATTTGGAGTAACATATTAATAGACTTTTTCTAAATATTATTTTTATATTAGGAGAACAACAGTATTAGGTTAAATGTTATGTTACCAAAGGAAGGTTAATAACGAAGCCTTAAAATTTTTTTCTTAAACTTTTCTAAAGGAATATTTCTTAACCACTCATTTTTCTTGAATTGCTAACAAAATATTTTATTTATTTTTCTCGAATGACTAAATGAAATAAAGGCGAGTTTAATTTCTTAACGGTCGAAGAATTGGTAGCCACTCATTTTGTGATCGCTCGAAGAGGTGTTTAATGTCTTTTCTAGATCTTTTCTATTTGAATTGTGAATTAAATTTTTTTTTTTTTTTAATTCAGTAAAGAAATTTTACTTATGAGGCGTAAAATGTATTATACTAAATATAATATAAGTATTTATATAAGAAATTTATTGAAGAGAGTCACCTTAATTTATTATATATTCTTCTTTTCAATTATATCAATCATATTTTAAATCTTATATGTCTTCATATATATTAGTTTTTCTTTCTTCCTATGACAATAGCTAAGTTGTATTGAAATTATACTGAAGTCTAGAATTTGTATCGATTATATTGAATATATGCACACTATTGTTCTTCAATCCAAATTTTAAAGATAATTTTTTGAAGTAGAAATAAGAGAAATATAACCTGAAAAAACACTTCCTGACCCTTAATTTTATAACATGTTTTTCAAAATTTTCTTACAACAACTTCCATCATCCTATAATCAACTCTTTTTCTTTATTATATTTAAAATATAATTATGCAGTAACAAATCTAACTATACACATTTTGTGGAAAAGGTTTGATTCTTCCATGAACTTTTATGCATGAATCATGGTTGGTGCAATATTTTTGGATGAATGTTGTGCTTTATTTATTTTATATATATATATATATATATATATATATATATATATAATATATGTGAAAACAAGTTTTCATGTATTCAAATATAGCATTTGGTGTTTGTAAAGCTTGTTTCATTGGGATCAAGTTGTAAAATTTTTCTTTAAAGATTATTTCTTTCTTTACAGTTTATGAAGTATATATATTAATTTGTTCTGTGCTAGTTTATTTATTACTTATGGTTATTAATTTTTTGTAGTCTTTATATCATAAAGATAGGAAGAATTCAACTTGGATCACACTATCAAAAAACAAAATTGATAGAATTTGTTATCGTGTCATTCTTTCAATATTTCAATATTTCAAACAGCAACAACGGTTAAAAAAAAAAAAAAAAAAAACTATAAATCTTTATATCTTTAACATTTTCCTAATGGAAGATTTGTTAAGAGTTTTTCTCAATATTTAATATCATAATTTCATTTTGATAATAATGTTCCATATGATTTATCTATTCACATGCACATTTGTTTTATAAAGATTAATTTAAAGAATTTAAAGTATAATTAAAAATTTAAAGAATCAAATGTATAATTAAAAATTTACAAAGATCAAAATTACCTAATCACAAAACTACATAGACAAGTGCCAAGCTTGAATAAAAAATTTGAGGATCCAAAATAAGAAAATAGTTTGTTTTAAACAACTAAATATTTTCTACCCAATTCTTCTATCTATCAAACCAAGCATACCAAATAAAAAAATAAAAAAAATGTTAAATGAGAACACATACACACATTATGAAGTTATTGTTTGAAATATTTGTCTCCTAATGTGTGAGAAGCTTGGAAAAAAAATTGAAAAATCACATCAAATCAAACACCAAGAATAAATAGTGATTATTGAATTTTATTATGATGATCAATATTAGATTAGTTATCAGAATATTTTTTTAAAATCTTACATAATTACTTTTAAACCGTGACATAATATTAAATTGTAGGCCTCATATATATATATATATATATATATATTCTTATATTAAATAACATTCTTATTAAGTATATTTACAGATGTAGAAAATGATCAAATTATACTAAGTTATTACAACTCTGAAAAGGTTGTAACATTTTCTAACCATTAATTTAGTATTTGTGTTACCAAAACTGTTATTTGATTATAACAATGTCCATTAATTCTCCATTGCAAGTGAAAAGACCCATCATGATTAGAAATTCAATTAGTAAATTGAAAATTTTAAATGAGTGATTTCATAAACTTAAAAGTTAAAGAAACTATTTTATAAAATTAAAAATGAGTGGAAAATACTTCTCTTGTTCATTTTTCCATACTATAATAACATTTTTTTTTTTTCAAAAAGTTTGGGAGACAAATTGGAATTAAGTTAGATTTAATGATTAAATTTTAAAAAAATAAATTAAGATTTCATAACAACATCATCTTCGCCCTATTTTCTCTTTCCCGCCCTCAGAAAAATTAACCTTGCGCCACCTTTCAAATTTCTTCTCATTTTCCCACTATTTTTTCTCGGGAAAAAAAGCGTGGCCAGAAAACATCGGAGAGAAAGAATCGTTCCTTCAGTTCAATTCAATTCAACGACCCACCGCAAGCGATGGTGGAAGGCGGCGATTTCGCCGGCACCATTTGCTCGATCTGTTACGAGCCTCTCAACCCCATTAGCGAGGACCTCCAATCGGTCTCCATCTGTGGTCACGTCTTTCACGAGCTTTGGTAAATCCCTTCTACCCTCTTGCGTCGACGCAAACCCGTTAAAGTTCCGTTCTTTGCCTTCGTTTTGATTTGGGTGTGTTTCTTTGCAGTCTGCAGCAATGGTTCGAGTACTGTCCGAGAGGGAAGAAGCACACTTGCCCAATTTGCAAGCAGGTTTGCAAGGCCAGCGACGCATGCAGGCTTTATTTTCAGTCCGTGGGGGACGCGAACGATGGTGGAAAGCTTCAGAAGAGCTATGAATCTGAGGAAAATGTTGGGGTTCTGCGTAGGGAAGTGAAGAGGTTAGAGGTGAAAGTTTCCGGGCTTAATTCTGAGCTGGAGCGGCAAACAAAGGAATTGGAAGGAGTTAAGGAGGAGGTATTTTTATTTTATTTTATGTTATCTTATTCATTTTTGTTTTATATGTGGCTGTGTTTAGAAGTAGACTAAGAAGAACATTGGCGGCTATTGGGGTGAATAATATTTCTAAAAAGTTGTTCTTTAATTAAATTCAATGATGTTGTCTGATTCATGTACTGGACCTCACATAGTGAGATAAGGCTTTTGTTGCAATTGATGTTGGTTGTGTTTAGATTAATTTCCGGGGTAAACGAGATGCCTTAGGCCGAGGTGTGAGTGGGTGACACTTGAGGATCAGAAAGGGGATAGGAGTCAAATGAAGACCAAGAAAGACATTGGGGGAAGTTGTTAGCAGAAATCTTGGATGATATTCTTATGAATTTAGTCTTTCATTCGATTCAGTGATACCTCTCAATCCATTTACCTAAGCTCACTCAGTATAATAGTATGATAAGGATTTTGTTGCTGTTGTTGATTGTGGTTAGCTTAGTTTGTGGGGTTAATGAGATGCTTTAGGTCAAGGTGTGAGTGAGTGTGTGACACTAGTCGTTTAGAATTGTTAATCGAATGGTAAGCTGATGGTTACTGGTTGGAAAGAGTGTTGTTTTTTATTTTTTTATTGAGTAATAATTGGTTAAAGTAAGTCACAAGAAGAATGAGGTTTTGTTTTGAAGAGAATTGTTCTTTGTAATGTTCTCTGAAGAAGTTATATTTTACTATAGCTCAATGAATATCTGCACAGGTGTTTATATTTCTGATGATTGGTGAGGTAGAAAGAAACTCGAGATTCATGCTTTTTTGTGTGAAACCTGCTACTTTAAGCTGTAAAAATTAAAGGAAACTTGTTGACGATGAGGCATTCGGAATGACAGAGGAATGAGTGGTTTAGTAGAGTGAAGGAATTTAATCTTGTTCCATGTATTATATTTTAATGCAAAATGCAACCTTGCAATCAGATCATTTATTAGTAAAGTTGCTTAAAACTTTGTGAGTTGTATGCCAATTACTCTTACTGGTAATTTTTTAAAAGAAGTTTTGTTAATGCTATTGATTTCTTATGGCTCTTCCTTCAGCTTTGTATTTGCAAGGAGCAGGCAAAGATAGAAACAGCATTAAAGAGTGAGGCTTTAAATCAAAAAGCATCCATACAATTCCAGTTTCATAAGAAATCAGAGGTGAATTACTCTTTAGCTTTCTGTTTTATTTGTGACAATTTAACTGTTTACAGCTTGAATTAACTTGTGGAGATTTATATTGATTTAGGAGCTTGAGAAGTCAACTTTGGAGTCTTTTAGATTAAAAGAAAAGAATATGGCTTTGGCTAAAGAACTTGCAGCATTAAAATTGTGAGTGGAGATTTCTTTTGATTGAGTAACCATATTTTGTTCATGATATAATATTTATTTATTCTCTTACTTCTTGCTAAGTTGGTTTATGACCTGCACCGTAGAGTGTCTGATCTGGACATTGATGAAGAGGAGGTTTTGAAGCTTGCCACTTTCGGTAATGGGGCCAACAGTAAAGACACAATAGATACATTGAAAAGATCTCTGGTCATGCGGAACAGGTTTATCCCCCAAATATTTTTGTTTTTTTGGTTGAAAAAGTTTCCCAGTGTTGGACTTCCTGAAATTTGAAACCATCAAACATTTATTTTTTGCACTTGCGGTTGGGATACTATTCTCTGTATTGTAGACACAAAATACAATTTTTGCCCTTAAAATTGTGTCTGGTTGACTAAAACTATTATGCTTTACTTGAAATGTAAATTGAAATTGCACATATTCTGATAGGAGTTACAAAGAATTGATGGCCAAGTGCAATATTCTTGGAAGAGGTGAGGCTCGTTATAGCAAAAAGCTTGAGAAGGCTAAAGAGAAGATCACTAAATTAAAGGTATGTACATGATGACTAGCCAGTGCTAATCTCGTAAGTAGCAATTTTTAAATGATTATTAACTGTTAGAGTTTTCTGGGCATCTTTAGGCAAGGGTACAAGAACTGGAGACATTAGCTGAGGCAAAAGAGAATGAATATCTGATGTCTCTGAAACTTTCGAAAAGAACGAAGAGTTCAAAGAATCTTGAAAATAATTTCAACTCTGATTCGGATGCATTGATAGCTTGTAAATTTTCATTGAAAGAACAAAGCAAGCAAATCTCAACTCCCAAATCTGGAATAAAGCTGGCTGCAAACGACAATAGTAAATCTTTTCAATCTTCGAAGATAGAGAACTCCAATGCTACTACAAATATGACTGTGAATATTAATAATGGAACTCCTGATAAAAAGAGAGACTATATCACAATTGATGAAGATGATTTAGAAGGCAATAAAGCTTTGCAAAGATGTTCAAAACACGACTACAAAGATCGAGATAGGGATGATACTGCCACGAAGACCGAAACATTATTGCCAGGAAAATGTACTTTGGCTGAGTCTCCCAGAGTTGATATTGAGATTGACAAGGCTAACATTTCAGCTGGTCCTTTGGATGAAGATGTAACTTTAAAAACCACCATCAACCAACCTGTTGTGAACATTAGAAAGGAGTCACCATTTACAGTTTCAAATTCAGGTATCATGCTATTTGAGTTTTGAAGATATTTTTTTCTATATAAAATAAAATACTGTTGATGATTTACTCAACAAAACATAAATGCTGGAATTTTCTTATTTTTCCATCCTAAGGTCCAGAGAATATCTGCTTTTCTGGTGGATTGCTTGGTCCTGATGGAACTAATCGGTTTTTGGGAAAATGGTGCAAGCGTGGACAGAACAGTGTATCATTATCTGCAAAAAGATCAAATAATGGAGATTTAATAGCTGTTGGGGCTGATGGTAGAGGTGGCAGAATAAAAGTTCTAAGGACTCCTACCCAAATCCTCTCGGTGAGTTCTATAGTGTTTAAATTTGACTGAATGTAAGGGTGATTTATTTATTTTTGGCTATAAATGTTTTCAACGATGACTGATTCGTTTGGAAGGCAGCAAATATGATTGTTATCTTTTACAAGTTTCTATAACCAATATATAATTGGTGTGTAAGTGTAAAAATTGCTACGAAGTTCTTTAAAAATCTTTGAAAAGTCAAGTAGGCTTACAATTATTTTTATTTAATTGTATCTTGATGAGTTAAACCCTTTTACTCTTGGTTGTCGACTATTTTTGCTAACAATTTTTTTGACATCTTAGTTTGTTTGGTTCAGCTTATATTGGAGAAATAATTGCAAAATAAACAGTTATTTCCCCCAAAATAATCATTTTCAAACATGCCCTTGGGTATTATCATTCTGATGTTGCTTGAAGCTGTAAGCTGACCTTAGAAGTTTGTGTCTTGCAGGGTGGTAAGGAAAATTCAGCAAGTTCAAAAAGGTCAAAGCTTGGAGCTAAAACAAGTAGTTTGCATTCCCAGGGGTGCCTGCAGATAGAACACTTTTTTGGGAGAGTCACTCAGTAATATATTGGTCAGTCCTTGATGCAAATAGTAAAGTAATTCACCCTTTGTCACAGAAGGGAAAGGAAGGAAGATTAAAGAAATTAATTTTAGGGAGAAGTTTTCTTCACTTTGAATAATGAGCTTTGGAAATTTCGGTTAAACGTGTACTGAAGTCTAGTAATTGATTCCTGAGCTTCATTATCTAATCAAATGGTAAAATTGTCCTTTCAGGTTCTATCTTTAACCGAATTCTGCTCTCGTTTGAAACAATGCAATTATGGTGAGCTTAGATCTAGTTAAAGATGTTTATAGTTTTGAAATTTGAAGATAGGTTGAGTTTCCAAAGATTCTTAGAAGACTGTCATTTTCTTACCTTGTAGTAGTAGCCTCGTAAGCCACTGATGTTACACCAATGATATTTGTAGATTTTGTCCTCGCAATATTTTTTCAGAACTATCAATATATTTGTTATAGATACAATACCAATTGTATTCTATCGTTGTTTTTATAAAGTGGAGATAATACTTGATTTTACAATTTCAACACAAAATCAGTTCAACTCAAATGGGTTTTATTTTCTTGTGACTTAAGATACACTAGAACAACTACTTTTAATAAATAACTATTTAATAAATTAAAATTAGCTTATATGTAAGTTAATTTTTAGAAAAAAAAATTATATTAGTTTATTTAAAGGAAAACTTTTAACCTTTGTTAAAGTTAATTTTAGTTTACTGAAAAAAATAATTTGATTTTATTTTTTATTAAAAGTACTTATAAAATAACATGTTCAGGGCTTTAGAGAAGTTTGCACTGGACTTCTTTTTTTCTTGCTTTGATCTGCTGATTTGATTGGGCTCATTCCCGTTTTCCTCTTTGTTTTTGTTCTGTCGTAATTTTGAACTTCTTTCCACAAAAAAAAAGAAGAAAATTGATAGAAAGGAATTTGATTTTTATACAGTTAATTAGTTATTATAAAATTAATGAATAGATGACATTATAAAAATATTTTACATTATTACTATATTCTAATTTAACTCTAACAAAAGTGAAAACGGAAATATTTGATGAAAAAAATTAGAATGAGAAAGAAATAAAAAGGATATGAAGATAAATAAAAGTATATTTTCCTCTTCCCGTTTTAGTTGGTGAAAATGTAGAAGTGAAATGTTACTGTTAGATATATTTCTTTCTTTTATGTCATGAATAAAATGGATTAATAGTTCTGAAATTTATTAGTCCTCTTTGTTATAGATTTTGTTCCTTTCTTTCACGATAATATTATTTCATTTTCATTAAGATCCTTTTAATAGCCATCATTTGACTTAAAAAAACAATAAGATAGTAAGCCTATTTATTTGACTCTTCGAATTTGGAAATTGATTTTTTTTTTTTCTATCTTGCATCAATTAAGAACATCCTGACATACACACACATGAAAGAACAGAATAAAGTGGTCATAAGTTATAGCATTGCGTTTGTTCTGGCTCATTAATTAACAAAGATCTTATACATATATATAGCTCATAATGACGTGATGAAAAACTTGTTGCATGATAATAGTTTGCACGCGTGTTAATTATTCGCATTTGGAGGCATGGAGTTCTGTGATTGCTTCAGCTTCATAGGCTGCGACAGGGACATGCAGAAAAGTTTAGAACTTATGTATGGCGTATAGTTTCTTTCCAGAAGGATGTGAACAAAATACGAAGGTGGTCAAGGACATGCAAGTGCCACATGCATGCACCATATCCTCATCTTCTCAAATGACATCGTTGGTGGTCTAAGGTTTATACTTGTATAGATCATTCATGTCTGTTGAGCACTTTTACTCCACATGTTTCCAAAGTTGAATCTGTTTCTTTTTTTTCTTCATAAAGAGTTGGATTCAACTAATGCGTCTAAGGTAGTGCTTCCTCATTAGCAGATCTCTATGTGCTTCCTTACTTGTATTTTCATTAAATTTGTGTTTCAAAATGTAATAATAAATACTTGTAGAACACTAATTGAAACAATTTTTAACTACAAATATTTATGTATGTAGAAATTATATCATGTTTACTATTAGGGTTTGGAATATATAAGGTGTTGTTTCACAAGAAACATTGGTGAATACCTAGCTATCAATGGTTATCCAAATTAAATGTTTAATTATAAATTCAATGATTTGTAAAATGCGATGATTGAAACAATGATATCCATCATGGACATATTGAATAAATCAAGAGTAATGTATTCTAAATTTTTTGTTGATGTTAATCTATGAATAAATAATTCCACCTTATCCCATTTAGAACACGGTTTTAGAAATGTATGATGAACTAGAAGTATGATTAGACCTCGGATCAAGAATTAATCTTGTAATCAGTTTTAAAAATATGAAAGTTTATTAAAAAAAAAACCCTAGATGGCTTATCAGAGAAGCTTCAATTACAGTAATTAAAAAACTTTAATTGCTGCAATTAAAAAAAATATAATGACTGAAATATTAATTATAGTCAAACTTATAATCATAGAGTTTAACACCGCAATATTTTATATATTTACCCTCAGATTAGAGAACATTATCAAACCTCACTCTTGAAGCCTTTTCAACTAAACTTTGGTCCAAGGGAGTGTTTCTTCAGGATCACAAAAAATTAACAATAAAAGCATGGGAGACACTAACATCAGTGGTAACTTTTTCCTCCTCGTACTTCTGCTAATAATTCTTCTTTTTCTATCTATGATTCTGTATTAAATGGAATTCTTAACAGTATATATATATATATATATATATATATATATATATATATATATATATTAATTAGAACGATAACAGAAGTTAGCACGTCTTTAAATTGATTAATTTAATTTTCATGTATATATGCATGTAATTAATCAATCAGCAATCTTTAATCGTAAATAGAATCATATGCTTTTAAAATTTTGTTTGGATAAATTATTCATTGACTTGTCTACAAGAAGAAAATAAAAATAATCATACAATAGCCTGAATTTAAGCATAAATTATTTTTTAAAAAATTAATATAATTAAAATAAAATGTAGAAATTATTTATTATATATAAATTAATCTTATTTTATTAGAAATATTAATTTTTTTTCTTATGAATAATTTTTTATGTAAAAAAAAATGTTTATCCATACAAAAATATCTTAAATCCTTGTTACTAGTATTATTATTAGAAATGAAAAAAAAGAAATATACACATATATAAAATATGTTATGAATATTAAATCCGTATTTTTAATGTGAATATAGATATTTTAATTGTGATCAATACATGATAATATCTATACATGTGATACTTATTACATGTTAATAAATTTTATTTATTTTTTTATAATCAAGTAATGAAAATAAAATGATTAATAATTAAATATATATTTGTTTATCTCGTCTTGTTGTCTTCCTATTTATTACTCTCCCAAGATTAAAATCCCAAACACGTAGACTCGTGAGGCACATGTAATGGTAAAGGGTCAAAGTTGTGTAGATAAAAGTCAAAAGGGAAAGTAGGGTTTTATGAAATAGGTGAATTAGTATTAAGTACAGATTAGTAGTACTAGTTATTATCAGACTTCTTATCTTTCTTTTTCAATATTTAAATTATTTAATATTTTTATCCTCAAAATTTCAAAAATATATTTTCATGTTGGATTTTCATTTCTAGCAATTAAAAACTTGTACAGATTTGGTTAATATAATAATAAAAATTATCACTGCTACAAATTTACAAATTTTATTTGATTTTTTTCAAAATTTGTACAGGAATATCAAACGAATATTTTTATAAATTTAGGATTTATCCTAACAAAGACAAATTTAAACGAATATTTTTATAAATATTTTTTTAAAACAAAAAATTATTATTTTATAATAATAAATATAAAAATGATCAAATTTTTTTTAATGTGAGTTATTTAGAATTTTTATAATTTTATTGATATGACATAATAAGAATTATTATTTATATTTTTTTAATATATGAAAGAGGAGTTATTTTTATGGAAATATACTTAATTTTCTATTTAATTGGTTAATAATTTTCATATTATTCTCTTGTATAATATTATAATAATTATATTTAATATTTTTTAATTTCATTTAATAAAAAGTTAATCATATTTGTGATACTAACTTGCTAATTCGACAAATTTTTACTTAAAATAAAAATTAAACACAGGTCAATCATTATATAAATTATTCTCATATATGAACACTTAAACATTTAATTTAAAAGTAAAAATAGGATCATCAACTAAAAGTAAAATTGTAGTATATTTCTTGATGTTCGGATCAGACATTATTCTCATATTTTGAATGAAAAAGTAAGATAATGTTAATCTATCAATTCATAATCATACTTAAAAACCAAATTCATCAGTATGAAAATATAAATATATGTAGACTATGTTTAGAAACAATTATATAAAAGTGAAAAATTGAGTTAAGAATTTTAACCGTAATCAGTGACATAATGAAGAGTTTTTAGGTTAATTTTTTTATGTTGTGGCTGCCCACGTGTTGCATAAATTATGATGGAAAGCAGCCAGAAGTTGATTGCACATGCCCAACTCCTCCACCGTTATAGTTGACTATCTCTTTTTCAAAACACTTTTATTCAAACACATTTTAATAAACATTTTTTCTGGAGTGTTCACACTCATGCATCTTTTCCAACCAATCTTACTCAACATTTTCGATTACACTTGTCTTTCTCTTCCATCTTAACTACTAAAAAATTATTTACCAACATTCTATTTGAACTCATGCATGTACATTTGAATTCTATCCTCAATAAACATAATCTTATAATTACATTTTTGAATCAAACCATTCTAAAAAAAAATTAGCATAACTCTGAAATTATGATTTTTTAAATAAATAATTATTTAATTTTGAAAATCATAGCTATTTAATATATAGTTTACATATTTTATATGAAATGTGTTTTTAAAATAATTTTTCAATTAACATGAAAATTAAAATAATTCTGTAATAATTAGTTATGATAAAATTTTCTTCATAAAATTTATGATAACATTTAATTATATAATACTAATAATCATGTATAGTATTAATAGTCTTTTTCATAAACAAATGATGTGATTTGAGATCGTAATAGATTTTGTTTATAATTAATTAAACACTTTCAACCTATGCACTGTGCATGGCCTTTATCACGAGTCTACGTCAACGCCTCTTTTAGGATTTGACTTTATATTTTCAAATTTGGATCAGAGGGTGGTATACACTTAACTTAAGTTTATTGTTTTAAATTATTATATAATTTTACCTCTTATTAGATGCAATTGAAATATAACTTCCACTCTAAAAAAACATAACTATGACTCCTTTTTAAATAGGCACAGTAAATCCCAACTCTTTATTAGGTTTGATTATAACTGTTTGTAATTTTATTTCATAAATTAGTAAAAATATAATAATTTAATCATTAAATATACTTTATTTTTTGTGACGATAATTCACTTAAAGAGTAAGTGATTTATTTTTTGTTTTCATTATTTAAGACATTTTGAATGAGAGGTGAATACTTGCAAAGTATACTTTAAAACTCAAACAAGTGACTAATTTAGTATAATTATGATACATAATATATTTATGTACTAAAACATTGATACTAATTATAAGTATATTTAAGTGTAGATTTTTTTTGGATTCCTTGACATGAAGTTTTCAAAGACAAATTGTTATCTTATTTTAGAGTAGTTATGATGACTTTACTTATATTATTCACAAATGTATTTATTGGATCTTTCACCAAAATTTTATCAACACGTGCAATATGATTTAGCTTATGTTTTGAGTCAATTGAGTGTCAGAGCCAGTTTAAAAAAGTTGTTTATTAAATTAAACATACCTTTTTAGTATATTTTTTATAAAAATTTAATTATTGATGTGATATAATATTGTATTAACATTTAATATGTTGATAATATGCATAATAACACATTAATGGCTATCATCAAAACATTATATCAATAAACATTAATCTAACATCTCTTTTGGTACGGGTTATAAGTCGATTTTATTGGGGACACAAGTTAGGTAGGATTTACAATTTTTTTAAATTTTTTGTAGTTAACATAACAACATACTTAAAACTTAATGATAGTTAAATTAAAATAAAATTTTTTTAATTGATCTACTAGTTCAATGATAGTCAAGATTGTCAAATTAAAGGCTTAACCTAACCAAAGAATAATAAATAAATAAAATATAGAAAAATCACATATTCCATCTATATAGTAAATTAGAAAATATTTGTGAAAGGATAAAAAAAAAAAAATACAAGAGAGTAAAATAAAAATTAAATGGAAAAGAAATTAATGTGGCTTATAGTAAAAAATAAAAATAGATTAAGACACCAAATGGAACCATTGCAGCAGGTTTAGTTATGGTGAAGTGAAAGTGTAACTAAGCGAGTCAATTGGTGGGTTTGCAAATTGAAGGGTCAAAATGGTCATAATAGAAGCTTTGAATCCTTACCCGACGGCTCTTGCTTGGATTGGTCAAAATGGTCAAATTCAACCTTTCATTTATTTTTCTTCAAAGTGTTGACCAGTATAAATAAAATATGCATTAAAAAAATTGATATATGTGATGAAATTAATATGTCATTATTTATATTTTAGTTATATATTATAATTTAATTATATTTCTAATTAATATAAGATTTTAGTACTTTAATCTATATAAAATTCAATACTTTATACTTTTATATGACAAATAATTTGTCACACAATATTAATCACAATAATATTTATTGTTAATTTTGTATCAAACGCATTTCTTTTTCTATTTATTGTTCATATCTTAGTGTTTATTTTTTAATCTTCTACGAGACACGCTCCAAGCTTACTAGAGTGTAAGTTTGTTTCTCTGTCGATGAAAAATACTTGTATAAGTATAGTTAGAGTTTGAAGGGTTTCCAATATCTTAAAATTAGAAATATTGTTAGTTTGAGTAGAATTAAATTTCGAAATTTCAAGAAGAAAATATTATGTTTGAGTTTTTGAATGAAAAAATTATAAAATTAAAAAATCTCATTAAAAACTATAATTTATATAGAGATTAATTACTAATAAAATCTATGAATAGTTTGGATTTATTATAACGTGATTAAAAAAATGAAGTTACGATTTGAAGTTTTTTATTGGAAAATATGTTGGGGATTGTTGTTTATTGAAAGAAAAGAAAAATTGTAGAATTTGAGTTTGTCTGACTTGAAAAAAGTGAAGGAAGGGAAGTATATAGATTCATCTGCATGTGTCAGGTAAAGCTACACATTCAGCAATTTTTAAATTTGTAAATAACAACCTTTTTCCACCTCACATGAAACAACCATAATTTTTTACATTCCCTGTCTGGACGGTGCAGTGGAACAGAATCAAGAACACTTTCCTGTTTCTTTTTTTCTTTAGATGCAATGTTTATAAATTATATGCATGGGGATTGATTGGAATTTTTCCTAATGCAAAATAATTATGAAATATTTCAAAATTATATCTTTAAAATTAAAACAGAATCACGTATATATCCATCTTTAAAAATAAAGATTTTATTCAATGAATTTATAAAAGTTTATATTTAAAATATTATATTTATATATTTAACTATTATATTTTTATTAAAGAAGTTAAAATTTTTTAATGAATATGTTATTATCAATAAAATACCATCATCATGATTTTAATAAAAGATATCAAAACAATCATTTCAGATCAACTCTAGACAAAAAGTTCGACCTTAGTTTAACTTCACTAATCATCTCCTACGACAACTTCTAAAAGATGTAAATGTTTACAAATTACTTAGTTTTCCATAGAACATACGAGTATGACAGTGAAAACTGTTACACCTTAATCAAACAAATAATTAGGAGAAAAAAAAAGAGATTAAAGAAAAAAAAAATCTAGAAAAACCTCAACCAAACAACGAGTATAAAACCTCAGTTTTAGATAACTTTAATTAGTGGATTTGTTGATGAAAGTAATACCAGTTTAGAGAGAAATATTACTATAGAATTATGATGAGTTAATAACTTTTACTTAAATTGATAAAATCATTCCTAGATTTTTTTTTAAATGTTGACTTAAAAAATATTACTTCTTACAAGACAATCTCATTATGATTTTTATTGTCTTATGTTCATCAAATTCTAATAAATCAAAAAATTCGTTAGATTAAATATTTTAGAATGTTAAATCCATTTGATAATATTTTAATTAAATTCTTAAAAAAATACATAAGAAAATATATGAGATTAATTACATTTGATTCAAGTGATAAAAAATATATATATATATATATAATTATATATAAATAAATGTTTTAGTTTCTAATAATATAATTTTAAAAAATATTTTCATATATTATTGGTGTAAATAATTGTATTTTATAAGTTAATAAAAAAATATTGTGAATATAACAAGATATGTTATCTTTATCTTAATATTACTATATATATATATATATATATATATAAAAAAAAAAGATAAAGTATGTCTTCACATATTCTTTATTTAAAATGACATTAAATACGTAAATATTTTCATTATATTAATTAATTAATAATTTTCTTTTGTATTCATTAAACAATACTTTTTCACATAGGAGCAACTGTTCCATTGGACAACAATTACTAATTATATTTTTAAATTATGATGAAAGTTATCATTTAAAATATTATAATTTGACTTATATAAACTCTGTTAGATGAAGAAAAAAAATCAACCATCATCCTTGTTTGGTAGATTAACGGAAAATGATAAAAGAGACTTAATATTGTATAAGTTAGGTGGAAAGATTGAGAAATAAAATTAATAAATAATAAGATTCACTGTATTATTTCTGTTTATGTATATTTTTTTATTTTTTTTTATTTTTTTTATTAAATCAATCAAATCATACAAATTTTTATAACTTTTCTTTATCTATTTCTAGCTACCAAATCTTCAATCTTCAATTTCGTTCTCTCTATTTCTATCTTATATAATCTCATAAATCTGGGAAACCCTTCGTATGAGTGATTTTTTAACGATAATTCCAAACGCATATATTTTAAGTTCACATTTATTTATTATAGTTTTAAAATAAATTTCACTGAAGTCACAATATACGAATCACCGTATGCATCATGATGTTGGAGAAGTTGAATTTATGTGTATCTATCTCTACATCTATGTATTTCTCTAAAAAAAAATGTCTACATACATGTAATAAAATCTATATTTAGATTTTTATATGGAAATTTTCAATTATGAAAGTTCAATCTTTTTAGGCATTCATTATTTTTTATCTTCTTTTTTTTATTATGTAATAATTATTTATTTTGAAAAATATAGTCAGAAAAAAAAAGAAAAAAGAAAAACGTTTTTTAGCTTCTTGATAGTGTGAAATTACGTTATGCGAAATAGAATAAGAAACAACCTTAGATTTAATACACAATTTTGTAAATAAGTCAAATAGATTTAAAAGACAACTTATGAGAAGTATGAAAAAGTCAAATCCACCTTAGCGTGTTTAAGAAGTGACTTACAATGTGTTTAATTAAGTACTTTAATTAGTTTTTTTTATTAAATAAGAGTTTATTTTAATTATTTCTTTATTAAATTTGTTGAGTTTTATATAAGTCTGTTTGAGTTGATCGATTTTGGATTTAATATAATCAATCCAGTTCAAATTTAATTATTCATTTTAAAATTTATATCGATTATTTAATATAATAAGAGAGTTTTCAAATAAAATCTTTCTACAAATATATTGAATAAAGGTATTCAACTCAAGGATTTGGAAAAATTATACAATCAATAATTTAATATAATATGGTGACAAAATTTTCAGGATTTGATTTTGGTAGTATAAATAAGAATAAAATATATGTACGAAATTGTACAAATATATAAAAGTGTATAAGGATCAAATTCTATTGTAATCTCTTCAAAACTTGAAACATCTAATGCAGGTCCTTATTTTAATTATCAAAATAGAATTATAGCTTCTGTCAATTATTTGATCAGAAATCTTAAAAATTCCAAAACTTTTTCAATTCCTTTAGAGGTTAATGGAAATTTCAGCAGTAATGATTAGATTTTATAAAACCCAATTACCTTAATTTCGTTTCCAAAATTAGGAAAAGTGAGGGTTAAGGTTAAAGTCAGAAAAAGTATTAAGTTTTTGCAAAAATACTAATTCAACGATAGAACGAGATGAACAAAACCAAAATCATAATTAATAATAATGAATTGCATAGATGAATCAGAAAATCAGAAATTACAATAAGAATTCTCCCCCATACAAAAGTACTTCAGCCACTCATGGTGGTCTGCTTCCCAAACATGATTGAAAAGAAGGAAACTCTAGCCAAAAATGTCGTCGGCCTCTTTTCCAAGAGAAACCCCTAAGCTTGACAGTTGTCTCTTTTTGTTGTGTGTGAAAAGTTGTGTCTAAAGGCTGCGTTTTTTCATTCTTTAAATAGAGATCTTTGTTCAGAGTAGTCCAGATCTGCTGAGCGGATTTGAACCCGAAAACAATCTTCAATATCTTCAACTTAAATTAAGGTTTTCCAACTTTCTTCTTTACGTGTGCTGGCCTACACTGATTTGTACAAAATTAGAATTTTTGTAGTCTTTTAACTTTAAGTTCCTCCCAAAAAAAACTTTGAACTAAACTAATTTTTTTGACATAAAAATACTTATCATAATATAACATAATAATTGAATATAAATCATTTGAGTTACAAGTAATTTGGGTAGATTATTGAGATTATATTTAGATTTATAATTAATTAAAAAAATAAAAAATTGAATATTATAAGATTAATTGGGATGAAGAAGGTAATAGTATTATAAGATTTTCTCAAATCTCACAATCTACATAGAAAAAGAAAATAATGATACGCACACAGTTATAAAAGTTGATGTCAATGTTCTTATTATTCTCGTGATTTAAAATTCAAAAATTCAACCTCGATTCCGTCACTAAATGAGGGGCATGTCTCATACAATTTTGAAGCATATTATATGACTGTCCTTAAATAATTAATGCCTCACTCTCGCTGAATTTCAAGTTTGAAAGCAGTTTTTGTTTCTTTGGAAAGAAGCATGCATTTACAGTAAAAAAGAACAGAGCAAATTTCAAACTTATACCACCAAAATAATATAAACTGAGAAAATATAGTTAGAGAATGTTAATAACAGCACCCTTGACTTAATACATTTCCTATTTTCAATTTCAACCAACATAAGAAACATGCTTAGTTGCTTTTCAATAATAATATAAAAAAGTATTCAAAGGAGGTTGAATATGAAGATTAAAGAAAAATAAACAAAGAGATTTGTGAAATAAAATAAGGAATCTAAGAGATTTCAAGGTGGAATAAATATGTAATATTATAAATAATAGGATTCAAAATTAAAAACTAGTAATTTTATTTACGGTACTTTATAGTGTTTTCAAACTTTAACTTTTTCATGTCATGTCACCATTAATAAGAACAAAAATAACACATGCATGTATCATGTTTTTTACTGGTACAGAATTATGTTATATATTAAAGAGAATATAAGAAGGAGTAATCGACAGAAATGTTCTTATATAAGGTGACGAATTATATAACGTAAGACCTTGGCGCATGCTTGTGGTTTGTAGTGAAGATGTGATATGAAAAGGTGAATATAATAACATAAGTGGAGCAAGTAAACATGTTTTGTTTGTAAAATAAAACTGGTTTAGGTGTGACGTGAGTGTGTATGTATGTAATAAGGAACGCAGAGAAAAGATAGTACTATTTTTAACATTTAAGTAGCTAACATGGCCATGTGGAAGATTTGGCACAAAGTACATCATTCAACCAGAAAAATGCAAGGAAAATGGGATTGGGACAAAATGAGTGTAGTGGACTTTGAATTTTTGCTACCATAATAAATTTGTACTGCAAATTAAATGGTGTTGTTATTTTTGGTGCCTGCGTTGATCTGGTCGTAGAGATGAAAACGAAACAGTGTCTAAAGTAAAATGGTGATTATAATGAATCCATGGGAAGTTGGTTGAAAACTCATGTATCTCATGGCTTGGATTTTCAAAAGAGAGATCATCAGAACGCGTGAGAATCCTGAAGTCCCTTTATCTGAGTGATGAGAGATGAATGCCCTCAAAGTTTGATTGAAGAGGGTTTTCTTAACAATGATGTTTCGTAGTCATTCTTTACTATACGTGGCGAAGGTGCCTTACATTCGCATGAAAAAATGGAAAGTGTGGGACCAAAACTTTACACGGTGTTGCCGCCCCACAAACAAGCCCTAGGGCTCTTTCGACCCTTTCAAACTTTCTATTTCTTCTCTCACACTGGCTAACGTGCTTTTGGTCTGTGCCAGACCATACTTCAACCAACTGTTTTCACAGTAGAGTCCAAGTGCCGGCCAAACAGTCCCTTTTCAAGTCACTGCTTGTCTTCGTGTATTTGAAATTATTTATATAAAAACGAAGAAAATTTTCATTATGATTAAAAGAATCCACGTACACTGTGAATTTCAATAGAATTTATTGTTGAAAATGTCATTATAAATTTTATTTTATTAAATTAATTTTATAAGAATAAAATAAATTTTAAATTTATTTATTAAAATTTATTTTAACAAAATTTTTATAGTTTATCTTAATTAGATTTTCATATCGTTATCGGATTATTAAAATTTTTTTCAAATTATTATTAAATCATTTATAAATTTTTTAAATTATTATCGAATTATTTATAAATTTTTCAAATTATTATCATATCATTAAAAAAATTCTCAGACGTAAGAAGATATATTAGAAATTTTATGTTATTTTAAAATAATATAAATTTTATCTTATTAAACTAGTTTTATGAAAAAGAATTAAATTTCAAATTTATTTATAATATTTATAATTTTTTATATTTATATTTTATATTTTCTACTTATAAGATATAATGTGATAGAAAAAAAATTAATGTATCTAATAAATGTTTATTAAATGTGTTTATATATCTTATTATTAAAAAAATGGTTCCAATAAAAGAATTCATTACATATCGAGTTTTGGATAGAGATTAATAGGTGTTATAGAATAACCAACAGTATCACGTATAAGAAATTAGTCAACAAGAATTAGATACAGATCTTGGAATTTAGATTCACACCTAATTCAACCCATAACAATCTCTCTTCACACTAAACACTGTCGTTTTCAGTAAACACATTATATATTATGATTTATTTTATAATTTTAATTTCAGATTAATTTAATTTCACAAAATCAACATATGAGATAATTATTATTATTATTATTATTAAATTTTTTTATTGGTATGTGACAATTTCTTTTTCTTACTTAGTGAACCAATGCTCAAATTTTCACTAAAAAGTGTGCTGAGGAATTCTATGGGTAGTGGGGGATATTCTTTGGAGTGGGAAAAGGGTCTTCATATCCCTATTTTTTTCTTTAATATATATATATATATATATATATATATATAATTTTTATTCAAAAAATTATTTTTAACTTTATCATATTTTATACCTTTAATATCCAAATTTTTCAACACTTCCAAAATATTCATTGAAACTCCGCCATTATCTATGTGACCGAGAAACACTCTGAGATAATCAAGTCAATAAGTAAGATTGGATGTGCAACTAAAAATAAGTCAGAAAAGAATAACTAAAAATTGAAAAATAGCACATCTTAATTTACTTGGATTATTGGTTTTTATTATGTTTAATTAATTTAATTTGTATGTATTATTAGATACTACTTAAAAAAAAAACTATTAATAATATTATTATTTTTTTGATAAAAAACTAATTGAACCAATAAATTGGCTTAAAGAGGTTCACCGATAATTGGGACATTAATATATATTTTTTTTTACTTCGCACAACATTATTTGTGCAAGATTTAAAATAAAGTGTATAATATACCTTTTAAAGTAAAAAAAAAAGTGTGTATATCTTTTAAAATAAAAATTAAAAATAAAGTATATATATATATATATCAATTTAGATGAACTTATCCTATATCAAATCATTAAAAAAAAAACTATTTAAATATAATATTAGAATTTCCAATTAACTGTTTGGGTTGAATTAGATTTTTAATTTCTATATCTTTGTTTTTTTTAAATAATATTAAAAAAATTTACAAATATACAACAACCACAACTAAAGATTAAATATTAGTCAAAACAAACTTCAATTAAAAAAAAAACTATAATAAATTTATACACATCCTAACAAGATATTACCCAGAGAGTGAAATTAGAAAGAAAATAGTATCATATAATAATTTCATAAATATTTAATAGTCTCGTATATAATAGAAATGTAAAAAATTAAATAATATATAAATAAAAAAATTTTACAAATTTATAACTTTAATATTTTAAATGAAAATAGTGTCATAATTATTTTATAATTGTACTCAAATTTATTATTTTTCTAAAATTTTCCTCATATGAAAATTCACTTTATAAATAATGTTTGATATAATATTTTGATATTTAAATCAATATAATAATAAGAATAATAATATGTGCATTAAAAATTGAAGAGAAGTTCAAACTTTCTATTATAAGTACATTATTAAAAATGTATATTAGAGATAATTTATTGAGTTTTATATTTTATAATAAAATAATTCATTATTTATATGTATAATATAATAATTAATTTATCATATAATTAATTGAATATTTTAGATATAACTAAGTTCATATATAATTAATTTTTTTTTTATTAATTGGTTCGACAAGTTCTTAAAAATTGATTTGAATTCCGATATATTACAATTAAAAAATTTTAACCTAGTTCAATCAAATTTTGATTTGTTTGAATTTTTTTTTTTATATTTTGGATTGACTTTTTGGTTTTCATTATATTAGATTGATATGTTATATGAACATATATAAAATTAACTAGTGATTGCTAAGTTCCAAAAAAAAGAAAAATATTATTTCATATATCAAAAGTCATGTTTACTAGTTAAGACTTTCAACAAGTGTATTGACAATTACAAATAAAAATAATGAAATAAAAATATACGATTATTGTCCCAACAAAAATTGTAAACCAATACATATTTCTCATTTTTTTTTTTTGCTATTTAAATTAACATTATAAGTTATCCAAAAATCAAATCTAAATAGCAAGATATGTATTATTTGTCAATGGTTTTAATTTTAAAAGACTTATATAAGTTGTTTTTTAGTTTTAAAATTTAAATTTCATTTGTTTAGTGCTTTTATATATATATATATATATATATATATATATATATATATCATTTTTCAATTAGAGATGATCAATCTAAAATTTGTCAGAGTAAATTATTTGAAAGGGAAATCTTTATTACTTTTAACTAATTTTGAGTTATTATATAAGTAAAAATTATGTCATATTTATATAAAATTTTGTATTAATAATATATCAAAATTAAACTAAAAAATATTATCCATACCTATTGATAAAAGAAATTGATTTTTGTAAATTTTTTTCTTTTACAAAATTCCTTACAGTTTTATCATTGATATTACTTTTATTATTTTATTAATATTTAAATTAATTTTATTTTTGATTATATTAATTAATTTTTATTATCATAAAAAATATGGAAACACATATATTAAAGTATTTACCATTTTTTAATATCTACTTTTGAGGATAACATGTTTGACCATATTTTGTGTGATTTCTAATCTTAACCAGGTTTTGTTTTTCACTTTCAAGATTTGAAAATTTGAAGTCCGACTATAACTATATATAAATACAAGCTTGAATTTAAGACTTTATGCAAACAATCCAAACCCTCCACATTGGATCAATCTTAATTTATTCTTCTGTTTATAAGAATTTTCTTTAGATCACTCTATTATTGGTATGAAGTGAAAAGACAAAAATACAAAGGAGAAAAAAGAAGGAAAAATGGAGAAAGTGACATATACCATAAGTGATCAAATAAGAAATAAACAGAAAAATAGAAAAGAAGAAGAAGAAGAAAGAATATCACAAAGGAGGTAAAAATAAATGAAAAGAAAATGAATTTACGAGTATAATTATTATATTGGACTCGTAGTCGCTTAGGTCTTTCCACACGTGATGAACTTTATGAAATTATAAGAGAGCACGCAAACAATTAGAGTTCGACCAACACAAATTCATTATTAACTTAATTCTTTTTTTCAGTCTTCGTTTAGTTTTGAAGTTCGAAATAAACTTTTCTTCCTCATCATCTTCTGCCATAACCCCACATCTTGTGCTTATAAATATCCTACACTCTCTCCCATTTCCTCCTCACCAGCACTTGTTTTCTAACATAGCTACTACCACCATCCAAATTCCAAACCCTTTTCAACTCAAACTAGAGTGTGATCATACACCTTCTGTAGAAATTAACATTAACATGGATTTGGGGAGAAAGAGCCAACAGCTTCTGTCCAAGATTGCCACCAATGACAAACATGGAGAGAATTCTCCATATTTTGATGGTTGGAAAGCATATGAGAGAAACCCATTTCACCCTACAAAAAATCCTCAAGGTGTTATCCAGATGGGTCTTGCTGAAAATCAAGTATGTGTGTTTCTCCACAGAAATTAGTATTGTTGTAGCTAAGCCACCATGAAATGCAATTGTTAATTTTGATTATGAGTTTACTCATATGGGTGTTCCTTTCTAATTGGTTTCTCTCTTCCAGCTATGCTTTGATCTGATTGAAGAATGGATTCTGAATAATCCCAAGGCTTCCATTTGCACTCCTGAAGGACTGGATCAGTTCAGAAATGTTGCCAACTTTCAGGACTATCATGGGTTGCAGGAGTTCAGAAGTGTAAGTCACGAAAATTATTTGAAACACAGCAAGAATGAATTAATCTTCTCACGTAAAGCTTCATTTTATTAATAAACTTCAAATAAAAAGTATAAATGCATTTAATATGTTGAAAGACTCCAACACTTTCTGGATTTAGCAAGTAAAAAAGTTAGAAGAAAGATGTTATAAATAACGAGTGAGAGTGGTGTGTTGTTAACAAGAAATGTTATTTTTTCTTGTAATTTTTCAGGGTATTGCAAATTTGATGTCAAAAGTGAGAGGAGGTAGGGTCAGATTTGATCCAGACCGTATAGTGATGAGTGGAGGGGCAACAGGAGCAAACGAACTAATCATGTTCTGCTTGGCTGATCCTGGAGATGCCTTTATGATTCCCACCCCATTTTATCCAGGGTATGTACCTTCTCTTCCATAAAATCTGTGTTCATTCAATGAATGTCACTGTGCTACTCACTATCAAACTCTTAAAGTGGAAAAAGAAAAGCACGCATTTATAAAGCCTTATAATCATATGTTTTCTTTTGATTTAAGGCGAAATTCAATGTCTTAACATTCTACTTGTTTTAATTTGAAAACCTTTTTCTCAATATATGTCTCTAAACCATTAAAACTCTTCAATTTATATGTATATAATATAGTTTATATACATAATTTTTTTAATGAGCATTTTATGTATATCTGCTTACAAGATTTAATTCTGGAATACTGTAGAATTAGTCTGATATATAGTTTGACAGATTACGTTATCTAAAGATGCCACGTTTAAACATTGAAGACGTGATATTGAAGGATTTTGGTTGCGGACACCAAATAAGATGAAGCCTTGGTTCATATCAATCAAATGTGTCTAACTAATAGATGAAATGATTGACTCAGTTTTATTTTTATAAGAAAAACAAACTTTATAAAAGATAGGATGAGAAGAGATAAGCAGCAGCATAAATAATGACATGATATTAAGGTTTTTTGCTTTAATTTTGATATTATAAATGTTTCTCATATTATTCTACAATTAAAAATAATTCCTGTTTTTAATAACTTTTACAACAAAAATTTTGACTTATAATTTTGTATTACACAACACCTCTTATAGTATGAATACTGATGTTAGCATGTTGTGAGAATTTGGAAAAAAATGAGAGAATATATGACTCAAAACGAGAGTGTGAGGTTAGTCTATAAGCGTGTGGTTTTTTGGTTCACATATGTTAAGTCCAAATTAGACAGTTCATGATGCAAGCTAAGTGGATTATAACTATACATTGACCTTTAAATACAACCATGAACATCTGGGTAAGGTCACCTCTTATTCAAACAGGAACGTCAGCACAACCCAACAATTAAACACACATGCAGCTCTATTTGTGGAAATTTAATTCCATCGGTCAAATTTCTTCACAATTATCAAATTTAGACAAAAAAAAAGGAAAATTATGCCATGTTATTAGTTTTTTATTTTCAAGGAATTTCCTGTTGCACTAAACCCGACCTTTTTTTATGACTGATTAATTTCTACACTGATATGTTTAAATTTACAACTATTTTGCTTTAAAAATTGTATTTTCATTGAAAATAACTATGTAAAGTTTTAGTCAAGACTCTTGTAACTATTTGTCCAGCTACCCACTTAGTGCATGGACCACAATACATATTATATACACACGGCTGAATTGGTCAAAGGAGAATTGAACCTGATAGGTGATTAGACTCATTATTATAATATATGGTCATATGATTAAGAGGTGAAAAAATTAATTAATAACGTCTTATCAATGACAAAATTTGATGATAATGCTAACCTAAGCGTATACTTAACACAACACAAAGAATGACGTATATTCTTTTATCAGAGTGGAAAAGATTGATATATTTTCATATTTTACTACAGATTCGTCCGTGACTTGTGTTGGAGAACCGGGGTGCAATTAATTCCTGTCCACTGTCATAGCTCCAACAACTTCAAGATAACAAGAGAAGCTCTTGAAGAAGCATACCAAAAAGCCAAAGAGGACAACATCAAGGTTAAGGGTTTGATCATAACAAACCCTTCTAACCCTTTGGGCACTACCTTAGACAAGGACACGTTGAAGAGCCTAGTGAGTTTCATCAACGAGAGGAACATCCACTTAGTTTGTGATGAAATCTACGCAGCAACTGTGTTCAGTAGTTCCCCCAGTTATGTAAGCGTGGCTGAAGTGATCCAAGAAATGGAATATTGCAACCGTGACCTAATTCATGTCATTTATAGTTTGTCAAAAGACATGGGGTTCCCTGGTTTCAGAGTTGGCATAGTTTATTCATTCAATGATGAAGTGGTGAGTTGTGGAAGGAAAATGTCAAGCTTCGGGTTAGTCTCCTCGCAAACTCAACACATGCTGGCTTCAATGCTTTCGGATGAAAAGTTTGTAACGAAGTTTCTTTCGGAGAATTCAAGAAGGTTAGAAGCAAGGCACGACAAGTTCATGAAGGGGCTTGAAGAGGTTAACATTACTCGGTTTCCAAGCAATGCAGGACTTTTCTGCTGGATGAACTTGAAGAGTTTGTTGAAGGAACCAACGTTTGAAGCTGAGATGAAGCTTTGGCATGTGATTATTCATGAAGTGAAGCTCAATGTGTCACCAGGCTCCTCTTTCAATTGCTCTGAGCCTGGTTGGTTTAGGGTTTGCTTTGCCAATATGGATGATGAAACAGTGGATGTTGCACTCAACAGGATTCGTGCACTCGTGGGGAAAGAAACAAAGAAGCCAGTGGGAATGAAACGTTGGCAACCGAATCTTAGGCTCAGTTTCTCTTCAAGAAGGTTTGATGAGAGTGTTATGTCTCCTCATTCACCTATTCCCACATCACCTCTTGTTAAAGCCACTTGAATATTCGACCAGGGTTCTGCATGAGGATCTCTCTTTTCAAGAATAATGATATTTAGTCTGCATGTCTTTGAAATTAATTAACTAGCTAGATATGATTTTGTTTTTCTTTTGCTAATGGGGTTTTTCTTTTCCTAATGTTCTAGAGGGTGCTTAGGGTATTTTCATGTCTAGGTTGTCCTAAAGGGCTAACTGTGAAGTATAGGATGACTGAAATTATTTGTGCAATTGAAATGATACATGATTGGACTAAATTTGGCTATTTTATGTTTAGAGAAAGTTTCATTTCTCCTTCTATGTAACATTCATGCATGAAAAGCAAATAGTGATTCAGTGTTTGTTCATCTATCTTTTGATATAGAAAAATGATGCTATGTAAACTGGTTGTAAACCCCTTATAATAATAATATATTATAAAGGGTTCTTAACTGGTTGTATAAGTTGTGAAAGTATTATTACTCTTTGATATATTGTTTAAGACATGTTTTTAGAGAAAAGTATTAAAAAAATTCATAATAAGATCTATTAACTAAAATGACATCATGTTCATTTTCGCAGAACATGTGAACATAATCTTAAAAATAATAAGGTTCATTACATATTAAATATATAAGATTTAAAAGTTTATTGATTGATTGAAGCTGCAAAGTTTATGAGATCGCATGTGCATATATATGCATGGCGTCACTAGTTCCGTGGAGCATGAAATGGAGCACATAATATAATATGGAAAATTCAAGGTCATTCTTTCGTCCCTTAACTCGTAAGTGATTATGATAAATATGGTGTGAAAGGGTGCTAAGTGTCATATTTTCATTGTGCATATCTACTCATCCAGTCCAATAATTTTCTCAGAAAATATAATAATAAACTATTAAAGTATGATTATTACCAACTTATATACTCTTATTGAATGCACCACGACTCGTTATATATACCACTAGCTTGTTGACTGATACTACCCACCAGTCAATTTGTATTTTTTTTTATTAAAATGTTCAGTTTACGTCCTTTTTTTCCTGAAAACAAAAAAAATTACTTATTCTTTCTGAAAGTTCCCTATTTATTATATTAGCATTCAAATATACTTTTTTGATCAGCAAAAACCTCTTATATTAATAAAAGTTTGGTACATTCAAATATACTTAAAGTCAAAATCCTACAGATATGCTTCTTATAAAGGTAAATGCTTATTTTGAAAAACAATCCAGCCCTAGCTATCTGTGTTATCTCCTGTATCTAACAAAATCTTTTGTCTAGATTGAGGTACGTACTTGAGGGATCTTGAAAACAACAAGTGTGTGCTTTTGTTACAATTTGGATTCTTGTTCTGATACGTGTGAAAGCATGAGGTGATGATCAATAAATATCCCTGATAAGACCATGGCTTTTCCAATTGTAGTTTAGTGGGTTATAATTTGTTGGTTCCTTTTCTTTCATTTGGTCGGATCAAAGTGAAAGGAAAGGTGTATTGAGTGTTAACTTTTCAGGTCTTTTTCCACCATGGGAAGGAGACACAGTGACCCACACACTATCGACACATTCTGCGTTTCCATTGCATTGCACATCAAAATTCAACTCCCTGCCTCTGAAACCAAAAAACCAAGTCTTCACATGCATTTGATAACTCAAAACTGGGTCTGAGTGGCAAACAAAATCTACATTATCCAGCTGTTGTGATTTCTCTTCGAATTGACTTGTGTAATTGGGAGCTTTTCTTGTCGTCTGGGACATGTTTATTCGTTTCCTGTTCCAGACAGTGATCTCACTGTTAGAACACACATGCACTAATTACGTGAATTATTTGTAGAAATTTATCCTAAGTGTACTTAATGTGGTGCTACTTCAATGCTTCAGGCTCCATCAATTCTTAATTCTTTGAATCTTGAACTAGAATGTATGGTTACAATTTACAAATAGCAAACTTAATATGTGATGATATAAACATATACAAAGCTGAATAGAAAGTTCGTTTGGAAGGGAAAAAGTGCGTCATCTGGGCCACTTGGCTATTGCAGGTTGTGCAACGTCTCTTCCTCATCATTATCATTGGTTGTGTTTGATTTGATGTCCGAGAAAACGAAAACAAATAGAAAGAAATGTATAGATTTTCCTCCGGTTTGATTGAAGAGAAATATTCACTAAACTTTTGTAAAACTTACGATACTCAAATTTTCACTCCAAAAAATGAAAAGATATTAATGCATGGAAATGAAAGTAGTATCTTTGTAGGTAATTGATTATTATTAGTTCTAAAGAATGATTTTCACACATTTTGAACATTTGATTGTGTATTATGTCTAAAAGATAGTAATTGATTATCTTCCCTCATTCAATAATTGATTGTCTCTCTCTTCCAATTGATTGTTCTTCCTTAATCAATATACTATTCTTTAAGCAAAAAGTATTGAGTGATATTAAGTAATATTAATTTATTTAATATGTTATTTGTTGAATTTTCATTTTATTTTTATTCAATTAAATAATCTATTTTTTCGCTTTTGTTCATTTGCTGCTATTCCTTGATTGTCACTTCCAAAAATATATATTTCTTCTTTTCTATTGTATCAAGTTTTTTCCAAAATTAAATATTTTTTTCTTATATGTGACTGAAAGTAGTAAAAAATAAGATTTAAAATATTTAAATGAATTATTAGGAATAATTGATCACTTGGGCATATTAAGGACATGATTTGTGGAGGAAGTATATATTTAAGTTATTTTTAAATCAGCAATAGACAATTGAATATAGAATACATTAAAGAAAATGAGATGAATAATATACATATATATAAATGTAATAATAATAAAAATTATTAATACTATTAAATGTTTATTTTTCCTCTAATATATATATTTTTACCAATCTAAACTTTGACTTTTCTTTCCAAGAATACCTCTTTGTTTAAGTGGAAAGAAATATGTTTTTCTTAAATTAAATATACTCTTTACGTACCATGATAATTCCAGTTTAAGGTTCTTTCATACATATTAAAAATAATAATAAATATATTATTTTAAAAATAATTTTACTAAAATATTCTTATTCTTCCAATAAATATATTACATTATTCAAGAGAAGATAATTAATTTAAAAATAAATTAAGAAGAAGAAAAGTTAATACTTTATTAAAATATGAGAATATAAATTAACTTTTTTTCAACCTTTATTTTAAGACAAATGGAATAACAAAGAGAAAATATATATTTAAAATTTGACAATATTAACTAAAAAGTCGATAGTTAGCAGCTAAAACTGTTTAAGTTAGCTTATTATATTATAAGCATTTAGTAAAATTATTTAGTAAAGTATTTAATAAATATAAAATGAAAGAATAAAGATGTTAATTTTAAATTTTTTAATTTTTATTTATAAATTATTTTTTTTTAATAATTTATTTACTTTCAATTATTTTATATTCTTTTATTGTGTATTATACAATTCATCTTATAGCTATATTTTAAAACATTTTTCGATATAATTTAAAATATCACATGTTTTAGTGGAAACCATACTTTTATCAATATTAAAATATCATATGTTTTAATATAATAGTTAAAAAATGTGTATAAAAAAACTATCATATCTCAATATTAATATTTTTAATATATAAGTAAAAAAATGGTAAATAATGAAATGGTTAAAATAAATAATTTAATTTAAAAATATAAAAATAATTTATTATTTATCATTATGAATATCTTATGCAATAAAAAGTAAAAACAAGAAATTATATTATATAAGAAATAAAATAAATAATGTCTTATAAGTGAAAGAATTGAAATATATATATATAATAATAATAATAATATATCTTATATACAAATTTAATAAATAGTTTAAGAATAAAAAGGAATTAGTTAATTATGATGGTTTTACTCTTTGATGAGTTTCATTGTGTAATGTCTCTCTGTTTCCTTAAATTCAGTAAAAATTATTTAAATTTGAAAAAATATATTATTTTCCTCCCAAATTCTTGTGCTAATCAAACAAGAGGGTCATTTTCTGAGTTTTATTTTCCTTCCTCTCCTTTAGCCAAATCAGATAAGAAAAACTTTAAGCATTTTTTTTCTCCCATGTTTCTTTGAATCAAGTAGCGTGAGGGTTTAAGGAAGAAATGAAAATTATTTGAAGCATTAGTCACCATTATATCTGCCATTGATTAGCTTGGCGATGTGGACGGACACCAAAATCAAGAACAAACTCAGGCAGTGGGAAAATTAAGAGCAAACATTTCTGAATCAAAACATGTCATTCAGCCAACAATCATATGTATACCAATCTTCAATTGATTTAGTTTTTTTAAGGTTCAGAGAATCACTGGTTTAAAAAGAATTAATAAAGAACCAAATTGATATAATAGTAATCTATTGACTTCATTTGTGCATGTCCTTCACATGTTGAATGAAAAAAATGAATCTGATTATTTGAAGTAACGTAAAGAATCTCATGTTCTTACTATAAAGAACCAATCAATATACAATAATTCTTTGATTTTTACTCTTTTAGGTTCCTAAAAAAGTTCCCCTTTTGTTTATCTGTTGATTCTTTGTATTTTCTTTCATCTCTTCTATCTTTATATTCTGGCTTCCTTCTGTATACACCACAATTTTTTTCCTTTTCTCTAATAAGAGGCTCTAAGCCATATATATATATATATATATATATAAAGCAAAGTCATTAAAACTTTACAAGTTAAGACTAGCAAAACACAGAAAAACAAGGAATAGATCTGAATCAAATTGAACTGAGATATGAAGATCCTCATGTTATGGTTTTTGATATTGATACACAGTATTATAACTTTGTTTTGCTTACATTATAACCATGTATAAAAATCAAAATCTAGTAATTATATATAATTTTTCTATTTAAGGAGTGGTTCATTAGTATTATAACCCTCAGGAGGAAAATCACAAAGGAGGGTAGTTGAATTTGAGAGATGAAATCACCACAAATCATATGTATGGTGTGCAACAACCATAATTGAAAGCTGACACTTTTCACCATTTTAGTTTCCATTAATGTTTATTAATATGCAATTGACTTTGAGTCAACCCAAGTTGTGAAAAAGGAAAATTTCTGAAAACTTTTCACTCACCAATTCTGCAGAAGTACTGGCACTGCGATCAATATAGGAAACACCGTCCTTATAACTGAGGATAAGAATCCTACGTGTTTGTGTATGTTCCTTGACACTTGTATTTGGAAGTTAGTTGCATTTATATCTTGCACGTAATTTCAACAGTGACAACATGCTTTTCGACATTAGCGTGTTCCTTGATTTAAACCAAAAAAAGAACAAAATCCCGACAAAACATAAATTCAGTTTGAATTTGGAAACAGAAAACTTGTCTAACAATCAATCCCTCAAGCTTTTTTCCATGCATGATTTTCTTCATTTATGCTGTTACTGTTTATTGTTCTTATCATATCTGCTTTTCTTTCTTTTGGTTGCTATTAATTGTTTTTATCGTTTTGAACTTTGCTTGATATGGTTGATGCCCTCTACTCTTCTCCGCATCAAGACCAAAATGTTTCTGATCATAGTTTTTCATTTTTTGGATAATCATTGTTCTGATGAGTTTGATATGCACATAGAACTCGTATACCATGTTGGAAGTTGGAATGATATACTCTAACGAAGATAAATCACACTGACTAACCGACCAACACCTAATCAAATAGCCAATATATCATCATCTGTCACAAAATTACCTAACAATTGGCTCGTATATATCATCATCGGTGACCTTGATTGATTAAAGAAAGAGCATTAACAGTTATAGGAAATAGAAAAACACACACACACACACACACACATATATATATATATATATATATATATATATATTACATTACAGTTCTTCTAGTTCATAGTTTTTCTTTTCTCTTTCTTTATCATTGGCTCTTCTTCTAAAAGAAGGAAGAAGAAAACAAGTTTGAACATACTATAATTGAGGTTTAAAAGAGAGATTGAGGGTATGAATATTTTATTTTATCCAAAAATATATAATGTCAAAGCATTCAATATTTTGAATCACATATTTTAAAAAAAATCAATAGATTTTGTGTTTCTAATATACCCTCTATATATATGTTCTAGGCAGTTTTAATTATATTCTAGTAGTCGTTTTATTATATCAGTGATAAATTGCATTCAGTATTTATTCTTATTTTACTTTAACGATTATTTGTCATATTATTTTATTTTATATAGAGAAATATAAAATTTTAAAAATAAAATTTTTTTTATTTCTCTTGAAAATTACCGAACGGAAATATTTTAAAGAATAAATGTGACTTTTTTTTATTTGAGTGAGAAAATATCCACTTGAATAAATATTTTTCTACAAATATTTTTTATTATTTTTTTAGTAAAAATATTTTTATTAAAACAATTCTAATTCAATATTCATCAATTTATGTTGTTTGACTTCCTCTATTTTTTATTTTGTCAAAATTATAATTTAATTTTCTTTTTTTTTAATTATTTTTCTTTTTTCTGAATACCTGTTCCTAGAAAAAAACAAAAAATACTTCTCTTTAAATAGGTTAATAATATTTTAATTAGAAGAAAAATAGTTAAATAACTAGTATATAATAGATTTTATTAATATTTATCACTTAACATATAACAGTAAATAAACATTATTAATATTATATTTAAATATAAATAATAATTAAAATGATATTTAATATAAAAATCATTATTAAATATGAAATTTAAATCTAAAAAATAACTAAAATCATATATTTTTAAGAATTAGAAGACTAAATTAATTATCTAAAAATATAAACACTAAAAATAATTTTTGAAATAAATACAGGAAAAAAAAACATATTTTAACCCTTTTAAAAAATACTTTATCTATTAGTTTCTATGCTAAAACAATTTTACTCAGCCAAAATACAGTTATTTAAAAAGCATTAACTATATCATGTACTTTTACATTAATATACATTTTAAAACAAAAAATAACTCCAGAAATGATAAATGAAAATGAAAAGAGTAAATCATATGTGTTCTTATTAAGAAAAAAAAATCTTTTTGCTACAACCTCAAATGGTAAAGAAAAGGAAAAGAAAGTAGTACACTCATTTGTAATGAACATTTTTACTTTTGAACCTCTAAAAAACATTACTTTATCTTATAGACACACACTTCCCCTTATCTATTTTCTTACTAACGATAATTCTTTTTTTTTTTTTACATTAAATATTATATTATTATATTACCATTGATTACATGCAAGATTGTATCGGAGGTTAACTGGTTGTAGATTTAAGTTCTATGTATGCAGTTGCATTGAATATTTTAATAAAAAAATTCTTCGTAATACACAATTCTAACATGATCACTTCATTCAGGTAAAGATAAACACCGTCTCTATTAAAATATTATTTTACCATTACAGCAACATACTCAATCTTCTCTACGATTGGTTGAAATTAATTGGAAATATTTTTTTTTTAATTTATCTTGATTTTATAACTTTCAAAAAATTCTTATCGAAGACAGTGTCTAAAAAATGTGTTAGTATCTTTCTTATCATTAATTCTTCGTATCATAATTTATTATTGAAAATTTGTTGATATATTATGTTAATTAATTTAGTAAGTAATACTGTATTTGAACCTATGTGCTTGGATGAGATGATACACAACTAAAGTTAACAGTGGTTGAAGTTATATGCTGTCTTTGGTGAGAATAAGAAACAAAAAGTTATTGATAGTGAGGTGATGAAACCACTTTAATCATACTCCACTAAGTAGTGTATTAGAAAACGAGTAAAAATCTAATACATGAGCATAAACAGATTTTCCAAAATAATAAAACAAGCCATATGTACCCAAAACTTTAATATATAAAAAGTTTCAATATACATGTATTTCTCACTAGATAAGACCTAATGGTGAAGGTCAATTAGCTCATGAACACCATGAGAAAAAGAATGATGATGGCAATTATGACCAGCTAATAGTGCACTAAGGATCATGACGCTTCAATCATGCATCAAGGTAACCAATGAGACAAACCAACCCCACAAATTGCCTTGTTTTTTTCTCTGAATCACAGTTGTTATGCATCAAGGTAACAGTCTTGTTATGCAGAGATTAATCAGAATCAACTTAACAATCGATTACATGATATGCAAAGATTGATAGGAATTATGATAGTTTCAAAGTAATAATTTCTGATATGTATTTGTTACACGAAATGCAGAGAAAGACAAAGCTCTGAAATGAAAAAAGAATCTCAATAATGGGGTACTGTGCATATGCTTTTCAGCCTCCATGCCCCACAAGAAGAAAGACATGACAGTGCTACAGTCTAACAAGAAAAGACATTTTCTTTATGGTTTGTAGTGGTTGAAGATGTGGCAATAGATGGGGTTGGGGCTGCTTCTCCCCCACCCAACCCCACAAAAATTAGTGTTTTCATTTCATTTCAAATAATATTTCAGACAAACACACGCTATATTAATGTAGTGGATGATGATACATCCAGATAACAACTGTATATTGCAGGAAAAAGTATACTTAAATTACATCTCCAAAAATTTTATTCCTTCTTCTCTACACATTGAAAATATCTCAACAGTTCAACAAGACATCACCATATTTTATATACAAGGAGTTCCTATACTCTTGTCTGATGTCTCATTTGCGAGTGAAAGAGAATTGAATCCATTACCATGACGAACAAGAGTGTCCTTCCCTTGTTTTTGGACAGCTTACTATTTAACAGTCGACAAAACTTACATACAGTTCTTTAGGTGTTTTTGATATTGCTATTCGATCAGAAGTTTTATCTCGGTAATATGCGTAATAAATTTTTACACACATTACCAAATGAGATTCAAATTCTAATAGAAAAGCAACACCAAAATCACCTATAAAATTGCATCTAAATTTTTTTTCTTTAACAAATGACACAGGCATTGGGATTCTCTTCAATGCTTGGAGCATAGTAGTGTGTGGTCATATGGGGGTTATATGCCCTATAAGCCTTGACCCATTCCAAAACAGGATCTGGAAGTGGCTCTTTCTTTTTCTCATCTTCCTTCTTTTCTTCTTTCTTTTCTTCTTTCTTGCCCTCTTCCTTCTTTTGCTCCTCTTTCTTGTCTCCCTCCTTCTTGGCTTCTGCTTTCTTCTCTGGCTCCTTCACTGGTCCTACTTCCACTATGTCTGTCTGCCAGTATTTTCGCAATTTGCTTACAACACTTACTGGATCTACAGTTCCTATCACTGTTAACTTCTTATCTTTCATGTTCATGGAGATGGCATCAATTCCTAAGATGTTGCACGAGCTCATTATTAGCACTTTTTCATTTAAGAGATAAGCTCTCTAGCAGAACAACAAAGTTTCAAAAAGCCATTACAATTCTGGTTTAACACAATCTGTGGAGAATTTGTTGAATTGCTATTACACACATAGATGATCGGTTAAAATTAAAAAAAAAAAAAATCTTTTATGCAATATCAAGTCATTTTAGACTAATGTTTTGTATTAAGCATACTTTTTCCTCAAGGGAGGAAAATTTGGGTGGATCAACTCAGTGTTTCTAGATAAGATTTAAGGAAAAGAATGAGGTACTTCTGATTAGCTTCCAATTCCAGAATTCCACAATATTGAAAGATTTAAACTTAATATAAATGATTGGAATTATATACAAATGAGAAGCTTAAGAACATAGAGATCTTACTATTAGTGTTTCTTTTTTAGTTTTTGTTATCTTTCATTCAGAACCAAGAAAATTAAATATTGAAGTATTTTAGATACAAAAGACGCTAGTCTAGAGACGTGCAGCCCTCTACCACTGTCCTGTTGACTGATTCTAAATATATAATAAAAATAGGAAGAACAACCAAAACTAGCAAAGTGAACAACAACAAAAATTATTTAGTACCTGAAAGAGTTGAAACTGTTTTCAAGGCCTTCTGCTTATCCTTGTCGCCATGCAAATCTAACTTGAGTACAAACTTCTGTAAACAAAATTAGAAATTGCTTCAACCCATATTCTATTCTAATTAATCACTGAAAGAATGTTTTCAGAACAACATACAACATCTGAACAAAAACAAAAATGTGAAACACTTGAAACAAAATTTTCTCTACCAACCAAAAGCTTATTATATATTAGAAAACATGTGATCTAAACCATCCCTCTCATACAGACCCAGATTTTCAAACCAGGATTCTGGTGAGAGAATATAAAAAAACATTTAAGGCCACCCCAGATCTTTGAATCAAGTGAAAAAAAGAAGGAGAAAACAGAGTCTGTGAAAAGAGAAAAGCTTAAAAGGGGAAGGAATAAAGCTCATGGAGAATCAATAATGAATTAAAGTTCTGAGTCAAAAGTTAACAGAAGAAAACTAACCATTTTTAGAAAATGAATAAGTAAATAAATAAGAGCAGAAAAGAACCAGACTTGGCAAGAGAGAACCATACCTTCATTTTTTTAAAATCTAGGCAATTTTATGCAGACCACAAGATGAGAGAAGAAGAGAAAGTTTTCCAAGAGAAAAAAAAATGTGTTATTGCAGAATGGTGAAGAGGGTATCAAATAATGGTCTGATGGAAAAGATGGAAAGGTAGGTTTGGAGAAACAAGTGTCAGAGAACGAAAGATGAAAGCTGTTGTACAAGGATTTATATGAATGTGTGTTCTTTTCTATTGAGCAGGTGCAAAACGATGTGTATTCCTTTCTGACGTTGTAAATTTTAATAATTTTAAATTTAATGGATGAAAAAAAAAGAGAGAATAATATAAAAAGAGGAAGCTTGAAATCATAAGAGATCCTAAGAAATCATGATGATAACAGAAAAGAAAAGGAAGAAAGTGATAGATTGGAGAGAGAATGTCATAGATTTTGGGACCAATTGAAACAATAATTATCAAAATTAGAGACTAAATTGTGTTTATAATCTTTTACATTTTTTTATTCCTTTTATTTTTCACTCTCAAATCAAAAGCTTTTTTAGTAACTCAGTGTTAGACATTTTTTTAAATATTTTTATAAAGACAAAAAATTATTAAAGGATAAAAATTCTAAACTAAGACCAGTCATTTTCAGTGAATTTCTCTTTCTAATGATTTTTTTTTATCTACAAAACTCAAATCTTTAGGTTTTTGTCAAGTAATGAAAATTTGAGAAAGTTCAGGAAAATACTATTAAGCCGACATAATTTAATTTTTTAAATATCAAAATCAAACATATTAAAATTGTCATTTTTAAGCCTAAATTGATATTTTAATAGTAAAGTGTGGCACAAGTTTAACACGTACAAGCAAGAAAATTATATTTATTTATCTATTTATAAATATTTAGAAATCTATAAGAGTGACATGTTAGGTATTTAATGTCCATAAAAATAAAAACATAAAAAAAAAATATGAATTTGATGACGACACGATTTATTGTTGTTAATAGAAAGGTCAAGAGTTGTAGGCCCTTCAAAAGAAGAAATTTTGACTGGCTGGTTAGCCTCCAAGTTGGCCACCCCTTCACCTTTTAAGGGTATGTAATAAATATGTGGTAAAATATGATATTCATATTTTTAAAAATCTTAAGACCCAGTTTTAATTTATTTTTAAAAAATGTAAAAAAATTGTTATAGAAAATATCCAAAGTTGAAATTGAAATTTTTAATACATATTCGACCACATATTTATTGTTTTCTTTTGGGGATACTATAAGGGTTTTTGTAGCCCTTACCAGTTACCATAGGTTTTCCTGATAAAAAAGAATGAATTTTCCAACAACTCATCTTCCATTCCAAGAATTTGAGTTAAGAGTCCTTTTGGGGTCCCCAAGAGTTATTTATACAAAATTTCTTTTCCCAGAAACAAATGCAGAACAAAGAATGTCAATGTAAATTCTAGAAGACTACAGAAAACTTTGAATTTTCTTTGAAAATTTTCCCTGCACGTCGCCACCAATTCATATAATTTGTGTGGCTGTGATTTAAAGAAACACAGAGGTTGAGAGTTTGGTTCAAAGGAAACAAATTCTTACTTTTATCAAATAGACAAACTTGGATTTTCATTTTCTTTTAACTGTTTCTTATGTTGTGTTTTTATTGAAATTTAAGTTTTACTTTTCAATATAATTTTTTGTGTTGATTACAACTGTTATATATATATTTGATACTCATAAGTGATAACAGAAAGTTTATTATAATTTTGTGAAATTGGTTAAATGAAATAGATTGTTATTTCATATTGATATATAATTGTTGAAGGTGGTCCATAAATGCTTGAGCATGTGTCTCTTCATTATTATTATCATCAATGCACCTACAAGATGTAACCTTTTTTTAACTTCTGTATAAGAACCCTATTTTTCATCAATTTTATTCATGGTGGCAGTCTCTATATTGTTGATTCCAAAATCAAAGCTGTTGAAAACAATTATTGGGATTATAATAAGTAGTAAAATATGAAGAACTCTTTTATGTACTAATTTACTGCATGTTACTTTTTTAACAGTCTATTAATAAACTTTGGCCTTGTAACAATTTTAAAAAATAAAAATAAAGTGTGGGCCTCACTTAGAAATCAAGCCACCAAACACTTGCAAAAATTGCTCCTAGGTTTGTTTTTTTAAGGAACCCAAAATGCTCTTAGATAATCAATGGATAAACGAAGACACGAATGATTATATTTATTAATATACTTTAGCCTCATGTTATTTTTAAATAATATGAAATTTTTAATATATTTAATTTAAAATAAGATTAAAAATTTATGAATTATTCAATTGAAAGCTAATAGAAATAATTTGATAGGCTTAAAATTATTGTTAGGATAGATTTTAATATTATTTAAAAGTTAATTTTAAATCTAATTTATTTTTATAAAATTAATTTAATAAAGTGAGGTTTGTACTTTTATACTTTTATTTGATCTTATTTTTAGACGGTGTAAAATCTTTAATATACTTCCTTACATTAAAACTTTACAAATTTGAATATGGGATTAGAAATTTATAGATAGTCTGATAATGGATAACCTAATAGAATTAAGAATTTTGTTAAAATTGACTCTGATATCATATTAAAATTGAACTTTAAATTTAACTCATATTCATAAAATCGATTCAATAAAATAAAATTTATACTCATTAATATACTTTTATTTTATTTTATTTTTAGATGAAGTAAGATCTTTAATAATTATATATAATTTTTTTAATTTTAATTTAATCTGTAATTTTTCATCGTTTTAGGTATAACACAATAATATTGAAAAACAAAAGAATATGATACTTATTGAAGAAGAAGATAAAGTTATATTGCTACTGTTGTTTATCACAAAATAATAACATCAAAATGTTGTCCACACATTGTGTGCATAATGCAAATTTTGTTTGTTTGTTTTGTGTTTATAGGGTTAAGTGATCATATTTTGGGAAACTAAATGCGAGCATTTTCTGATATGCACGTTAGGTTGGACCATAACTGGTAGTTGAATCATTCTCAGTGGCACACACTACCACATAATTGTAGGGTATAATCATCTCAAATATAACACATTTTAAAATAAAATACTAATATTTTATAAATAAATAGATACTGATGATTTATTTAAAAAACTATATTGCTAATATTTCTATTTTTGTTGAGGATTTTTTCTCCAAAGTCTCAAACACTTGAAAAGAGAAAGTGGGCCAAGTTTAATATAATTAGTAAATATTTACGTCAACATTTGATTCCTAATTGTGTATTTAAAATGAAAACTAAAAAAAGAAAAAAAGATAAAACAGTAAATGCAGTTTGGTTATGCTTGAACTGTAAAATAGATTAAATCTAAAATGAAATAATGCTTCAAATACATATTTTTCGTACTATTTGAATTTTATATATATACAAAAACTCAAGTTATTAATTATTTTTAATTATTATCTTTTCTTTTTATTTTTATATTTTTTTTATCCCTTAAGGAATGATATATATATATATATAGATATATAATGTTATTCTTAAATTTTATTTCAATTCTTGTTGAATTAATATTTTTTTATAATTTTAATTTTTTATGTTTCCCTTATAAGTTTTAATCTTAAATTGCAGCATTTATTGAATTGTAATCCACATCCCATGTTCTTCATATGGTGCATAACCTTGGTCCTTAGTTTGTTTCAGCCCGTGAAAATGGGCCTCGTATTTTTGGGCCTTTTTACACAGCAGATTTGTGGACTGGTCTGAATTTAAAAAGAAAAACTAATCCATGATCCTAAAAAATCCAAGAACCCAATTCAATCTATGACAACAATAAAATATATAAAGATACAAATATGTTTTTAAATATGTTCTTGTCCTTGAAATATATTCAAGATTTTCTTTTGATCTCTAATAATTTTTTTTATTATTTTTATCCCTAAATTTGTTGTTTTGTATTTGGTCTCTCAAAATAATTGGTTCTTTTGAGTAGCTGCAGGAATATTTTCAAAATTTTATTTTCTAAAATGTTATTGATTTTTTTTCTTTAAATTTTTTTATCAAGTCTTTTGTATCAAATGGTGATGGTTTAAGTTAGTAAAGCAAATAACTGTAGAAATTAAATACAAAATAATTTTTTTTTTAAAGTTAACACGGATTTACAGTACAAATCTTAGCTAGGAATATTATTGAATATATACTAAGTGAGACTTAATTTGTGTTGCTTTTTTAGGTCAAAATTTATTCATTGGACTGCCACTATTTTGATATCTGTTGTGGAATATCTGGAATGTCTCCTAAGAATATCCCCTATGTTTAATATTTCAAAAAAAGAAAAAAACTGACCACACAACTTTGTTATTATATAATTCCTTCATTCTCTAAGAAGTCAACATATTCTTTAAACTTTGTCAAAAGAACCAATTTAAGGGGAAACTAATTTGACTTTTATTTCAGGAAATAAATTAGAGCAACAACACTGTAAAATAGGATATAACGAATATCAAATTTCCTATGCATTTGACATCAAACTCTCATAATATTAATATATGCAAATTAAGATGGTCCAATCTTCTCCATGCCGTCACTTTTAGCATTTTGTTGATTACTATCTCTGATTATTTCCACCTATATTTCTCTTAAACAGGTTCTGATGATGAAGAGCAGGTGAGTGATGAACAGTAAATCGTACACAAAGAAAGCTATTGATTCGCAAGTGTCAGGTAGCAAGAGAAGCACCAAGAAAATCAAGGAGAGTGAACTAAACACGTGCATGAAGGTGTCAAATTGGTGAACCCTAGTAGCAAACCTTAACCTACCCAAGAAGAAGGCCAAACAATGAAGAAGAAAGGTAGCAATGGAGAGCATGGTGGTCTTTGGATGAAGTTGAAATGGGGTGAGATTTTCAGGATATCTTATTTGGAGAAAACCGAGAAGTTCAAAGAAGGTGAAAGCAACAAAGGCATGCAGAGGATTGGTTTCTATTGCCATGCTAAGTTCTTGTATATAGAGAATATTGAAGGTTTACTTGAATTGAATGTGGATCGCAAGATCAGACATTGAATTGAATGAAACCAGAATTTAAAGACAGAAAATAGAGTATATATAGATGAAATAATAACGAATGAGGTTCTGAAGCTTTTATAGCTGGAATCTTGTGTATCAAACATCATAGACAAACTACAAATCCTAGTTCTCTTGTCACAGTCAGTGGTGTTTAGAATTGAAAAAACACAGTCAATATACACACATATATACGTGTATATATATATATATATTATTTTGGAGTTGGTTCTGAAGAAAAACAGTATCGTGCATGGGAGAGAGACAATGTTTTGGGACAAATTAAGTTTCGTGGAAGCTGCAGTTTCCGGGGGTAATGATTCTACTGTGTTCTCGCTGCAGTTCTTTTACTAACATTGACTTAGATGTAAAGATATTCCATTTGGACACGCAGCTTATTTAGAAATTTCATGGCACTGATTAAAAGAGTTAATGGTGATCACTGGATCATTAATTACCTAATCTGGTTTACCAATAACACTATTTTATTTCCTTTTGGAAATCTCTTAATTACTAATTAGATAATCATATTATATTTAAGATATTGATATGCATTTCAGCTTTCATCAATCACTATCAGCTAGCAGATCAAAAGTCTTGCGAAATGGCTTGTTGCTGTGTTACATGCGTGTACGTGTATCTTTCACCAGCTTCATCATGAATATTATATCACTAATTGCCAATGATTTTTTTCTTTCTAAATACTGATATTTGACAAATTTATTTTATATACATTCAAAACTCTCTTATAGTAATATAGTAATAATAGTAATTTCTATGTTATATTTCTATTATTATATTATTATAATAAAACGTTAAATGATTGTATGTAAAAAAAGAGATGTTAAAAAAATTAATTAAGTGACCACCCGTTATATATATTGCTATGTGTATTCATATGAAATAGCAGTTGTTTAAGTACTTAAAAAGGCGCAAAATCAATTTCTAAAAAAAATCAATATTTGTTTAAATAACGTCACTTGTTTATTTTAGAATAATTTACAATTAGACCTTTTTTTTTCTTTAATAATAAAATAAAAATAAAAATGATTAATTAGATTAGAAAAAATATGCTATGTTTTAGGAGAAGACCAACTTAACTAAAATGCATTTGATAGAAATTTTGTCCCAGCTCAATTTGACCAGTTGAATTTAAATACAGCATATATGAAAAGTAATGCGTTTTTTTATTTGTTTATTTTTTTTATAAAAATCAATTAATTAATTTATTATAATTTAAAAATATTTATTTAATTAATTAGTAGCATCAAAATTTGCTATAATTTTTCTACAAAATTACCTCTAAAACTACGAAACATATACTCCTATTATTTTGTTGAACTATTTATTAACTTTAATTCTTTTAATCTTTTTCATTAATACATCTTGTATTTTAAAATTTCATTGGCCATAGTAAATTTCTCAGAATACTCTTCATACTAAATAAATTTGGATTCCTAAACAGCATATGATATTAATATATTATACTCACTAAATGACTAATAATTAAAAATATTTATTGAAAAAATTACTAATCCAGAAAAAAATAATCTATATTGATTCTTAAAGAAAAAAGAACCCAAATCACTATAAGCGGATAATTTGATTCTTATAAACTTATATCTGAAAATTAAAAAATCACTACAAATTTTAAAAGCACTTTAAATTCTGTAAAGATATAGATAAAATATTAATGTGAATGAGATGCAAATTTTACGATTAAAAATTATTTTGATTAGATGTATAATTAAAATCATGTTAAGACAGTGATTTAAATAATAAAAGCTTAAAAATATGTCTAAATTTATACAATTAAATCTTGAAAAAAATACAATTTAATATAAAAACAGGTATTTCAGACATGAATATACTTAGAGATCTTGCAGTAGTGATTTGTGGCAAAGTGGAGAGAGAAAGAAGAGAGAGAGAGAGAGAGAGAGAGTGAGAGTGAGAGGGAGATGAAGGTGTAGAGTGAGTGCAGAGAAAGAAACGCGTGTCTATCACCGTTCCCAATAATATCTCCCTCCCTTCAATATATTTAACATATAATCAAACCAAATCAAGCCAAACCAAATCAAGCCAAACCAAATCAAAACTAAACCTTATTTTTTCCAAACCAAACACGCCCTTGACCACCCTCTCTTCTTCATTCATGTCTTTTCAGTTAAAACCCTTTTTTTCCGCACCCGTGTTTTCCCTTCTTCTTCTGGTCACAATCACCATCGCCTAATTCAAAGCATTTTCGAATTCCCCAACCAATCCAATCCCAATTCACGTCTTCATTCAGCTGCTACATGGATCAACAAGAGGAAGAACCGATCGTTGCGAAGCCGACGTCGTTGACGACATTCCCTTCCCTCAACCATTCCGCTTGCCTCGAAATTCGTCTCTTCTATGTCAGAATCTCCCCCTGCCTCGTCGACACGCTCCCCGAGCACCTCACGCTCTGCCACGCTCGCCGTCACGTCGCCGTCTCGCTCGTCGTCAACGCCGCCCCCATCCCCGCCTCCTCCTCCGCCACCCTCCCCCTCCGCCGTGGCCGCGTCGACCGCCACGCCGCCGAGGTCACCTACGTTGCCACCGACACCGTCAGCCTCAGCGGCAGCGCCGACTTCGAGGTCTACGAGAACGACGGGCTCTTCCTCTGCGGCTCCCTTGAACGCCTCGACTCAGAATGGGGAAACGGGTCCGGTTCGGGATGGGGCATGGACTGCCACGTGGCGGCCGGGTCCGTCGGGTCGGGTACCTCCGCGTTCTTCAGACCGCGCCTCGGGGTTTCTGCGCCATCGATCGAGGTCTACGTTGCCGGCTGCTGCTCCGGCGTGCCGGTGATTATGAGCAAGACGATTCAGATGAGTCCGCGGAGGAGAGTGCCGAGACATGCCACGCTGGACGCGATTCCCGAGGATGAGGAAATGATGGTGATGGAGAAGAACCGTGTCAACGGTTTTGCTCCCAACCGGAAGTTGCAGGTATGTGGATTGAATGAATTATTATTTAATCGTGATGATTCCTGTGAATTGTGAGTGTCACCGTTTGGGGTATTGGATTGTTGAGTTATGTTTGTAACTTGTAAGATTGGTCCTGATCTTGATACTTGTAGGGCTCGCACTTTTTAAAAACTTTACTTTAGCTTAGTTTGGTTTCATAGATTTAGTTAAAACGCATTCGTAGTTTGAAATCTTTTGAACACTATCATCGAATCAGAAATTATCCAAATTGTCAGTGTTTTAAAAGTTATGTAGTGGATTAAGTTAACAGTTTAGATTACCCAGCAATGTATTAAAACTAAACTTTAGCTTTATTTTGTAAACTCACGAATTTGTGAAGTTTAGGAATGAATTAACTGAGGCAAATGGTCTCGTGGAGTTATGTGGGGGTTTACTTTTGTGGGATGTATCATTTCTCAAATTAACTTGTGTTTTTTTGGGAGTTGCATTTGTCTTGGAAGCAGTTAATAATTTTTAGCTAGCTGTGTGACCGTGTGTTTGGTAACATGGTTTTTACGGCTGGGATTGAATCGGCTAAGCTACTAATAGTTACTTGATTTTTACGATAATTTTTCATTGATGTTAAATACACAATGAAAGGATTTGGGCCGAACATTAGGTGTGCGTATGATTGTGTGGTTTTGTGTTTGTTCACGTGGAAAACCAGCTTAAGCTTTTGACATGGTTGATCTGTGTGATTCATGATGACAGTTTCTTTATATAGAATCATGGTAATGACATTTTGTAATATTTAATGTCTGCATTATACCTGAAATGTGGAAGACTTTGTGGTTGATATGTCAAGGTCGTTGCTGAAGTCATGCCAAAAAAATCAACTTTGCAATGTATGTTTTCCTTATTGGATTAGTACTTAATTTAGATAGGCTAGAAAGCATAGATATTGATAAATTTGGTTTTAGTCCAGTAACTTTTTTAAGGATTATTTACAAATGACATGTGATGTTGTATGTCTGAATTCATGGCATGTCATTAGTAATTGCTGACAGGGACCATTTTCAAAACAATTAAAATTTGTGAGAACTAATACCAACAATTGTTATTTTGTAAAGGACTGATGAACAGTACAGAGCAAGAAAGCATTCTGATGCTTCTGAAAAGAGTCATAATTGATAGTACTGTTATCATTCCAATTCAAAGTTCGATTATTTTTCTTTATCATAATCAAACCTATTAAACTGATACTTAAATGGATTTGATATTCGTCCATTACCAGTTTAAAACATTTTTATGCCGCCTTATCGTGTATTTTTCAATCATGGAAATTGTTTGACTGCTGGAGGTTGGAACCACTACGGAAGTATGCTAAACACAACTGAAAAGTGTAAATAACTACACTGAAATTGGATCGTGTATATATTTCATTCTGAATTACTAATTTAAAACAAATGTCATTCTGATGGTTTTAAAAAGAGACATATTTTATAGTTCTCTTACCGACCAATTGTATGATTATTTTATTCTATCATAATCAACCTTTCTGGTTCAGCTGCTAGTCTTTTAGTGTTCCCCATTAGGAAGCAATACTGTATAACAGTAACACAATTTGGGAACTAGGCTCCGCCTTGGTCAATGAGGCCCTCTGTTTGGATTTCAGTTGAGGTATGCGTAGACAGATGCTGAAGCCAATCCTCCCCATCGCATGTTTTTCTTTTCAACTGATCTGGTGTGTATGCAAACAATAAAACAAACACACGAGTAGATGGATCAGTATTAAGCTGATAAGTGATGTACTCTTATTGATATAAACTCAGTCATGTAAAATTCATGTCAATATTGTCTGTTCGAGCGGTTCCAGTATTCAACTATGATTATTGCTTGAACCTTATGATTGAACATACGGAAACAGTTGTCTTAATTTCAGTAATTTCTTGTGTGTTTATATGATTATCAACTCGCCAAGGATCTAACTTGCTGCATGCAATTATATCATACACCTTTCCATAAAATAAGTAAATAATTGAATTTTCTAGATGTTATTGCTTTCCAAATGCATTGATTTCTTTTAGTACAAATGATCAAGATAAGGGGTTGTATAGGTCTAGCTTTGCCGTCTTACCTGAACCTTGTGAATTCTGAAATATAAATTGTTTTGCATTGATGATACCATGCAGATAACGGAGTCAGAGGTTGATGATTATGATTGTGATGGGAAGATGGGAAATGGTTTCTACTCGCCAGAGATGTATCTCGGTGATGATGGACAACTCTCATGGTTCAATGCTGGGGTTAGAGTTGGTGTTGGAATTGGCCTTGGGATGTGCGTGGGGATAGGGATCGGAGTTGGACTACTCATGCGTTCATACCAAACAACAACCAGGAACTTCAGGAGGAAATTTTTCTAAACTGTAATAAGGAAAGCTACTCTAGTTTAATGACAAGAGCAAGAAAATATATTGGAGCTCAATCAAGGGTGTATTCCCGGAGGAGGATCCAAAAATTGAACAAGCCAAGTGCATGAAGTGTAAGTTTTGTAGATGAGAGGAGATTGTGCTTCCTCTTTGTTTTGTAGCATACTTTCAGATACGTTCACGTAGCCTTGCAGATTTGCATTTCGTGTAAATTTTATCTGATCCTCCGACAACAATAGTTATCAATAAAAGAGCAATGCAATACAACTGCTTTGAGGATGTGGTGTACCAGCAGGATCTGGTGCTCAGGGACCAAAAGGTTGCGAGAGGTTTTGACTATGAGTATGTACCGAGATTTTACTGTTTGTTTATTGCCTTGTATATATATATTTTATCATTTCATACAAATTTTGATAAGTAAAATATATATGTGTGTGTTTCTGTTCCCACGGTGAATGATTTTTTTTAAGACTATCTTCACTTTTTTTTAATAAATGTTGTTTTGGATTTGCTTCAATGGTTTTATGTTTTATGTTTTATGCTTCTATTCTGGAAATTTAAATCCGTTTACTTGATGAAGTTTCCTTGTGAAAAAATAACTAATTGACTAGAGGAAGAAAAGTGTGCATTGAGAGGATTGTTTCAGAAACTTGAATTTGGATCATGCTAAGGAAGAGAGTGCTTTTGATGGTTCGTCCTGGGAGAGTCTCATGAGGTGCCTATTTGTCTCTATTGTGTTCACGTTGCTTTGTTACTGTAGAAAAAAAAGGACTGAAGATATTTGTGTAGTGGCCTTGCAGTAGTACTTGAACCTGTCTACTGCCACGTATTCAGTGAAAGGAAAGGAGCAAGGACATGTACTTATGTCTAAAAGCACAATTTGGATTCTTTTCCGTTATCGTGTCGTGTTTATGTTGCAGAAAAGACAGAGGACGAATTAATTATGGAAAGGAGTTCGCGAGAGATTGAAACTACAAAATCCTCATTCCCAAACTATAATTAGAATGTGGGAGATGGTAAGAGATGGAATAAAAAAAAAATCGTGAAATTGATTGAATTAAAAAGAAAGAAAATAAAAAATAATTATAATTGATTTAATTAATTTTAAAAATAAAAATATATAAAAATTAGATAAAATATAAAATTAAATATATTTTGGTAAAAAACTGAATTTTATTAAATAAGAATTAATGTAAATAAATATTTGATATTATTTGTAACATAAACAATTTATTCATAAATTAAATAAAATTATTAATAAAATATTTAATATTAATAAAAAAAATAGAAAAGTTAATAGTAATTAACACTCAAATATTACTATATTTAAGTAAATTAAAACCAGTATTGCTAAACAACTTTAATTTACACTTCAAATACTATAATAATTAACCAAATGTAAGTACCGAAATTAATGTACATGCAACAAATATAACAACTTAATGTACTAGCTGTTATGTTAGGGTGAATTTGATTAAGATAAGAAAAACAAATAAGAATTAAATAAGTTAAAGGAATAGAAAAAAAAATTAAAATATTTAGTGGAAGAAGAACAAAAGAAAGAGAAAGTAAAAATATATAAAAAGTAATTTATCTTTTTTCCTTCTCATCTTCGTCAATATATTTAAACGAAACAACATTTTATTATGAAAATACAAGTGGATGGCACGAAGAAAATGAAATAACGAATAGATTATAAGAGAATCCGTGGAGTATGTATACTAATATGTGAGTTCAACCCAGTGATTTGGTGAAGTAACAAATATTTGCTGGTGACTCACTAATTACATCATTATTCTATCCTTACTGTGAATTCTTATCATCAATCCAAACACACCATAGCTTTTGTAATGATTTTATTATGATTTTATTCTCTACCATCAATCCAAATACACTAGCATAATTAATATACAAGTGCTGAAAATAAGTATTTGGATCTTCTTGTCTTTCTTAGCTTCAACAGTAAAAGACAAAAGAGGGAAAACAAAAAGAATGGAGAGAATGAATAAATAATGGAGTGATGGAGAGAAGGGAGATAGAAGAAGGGAATGGAGATGACAAATCTTGAGAGCACCCAAGTTCTTGAAAAAAAATAATTCAGATTTTCTACAGTGGTCGAAAAGAAAAGTGAGAGATGAAAAAAATGGAGAAAAAATGCACAAAATTAATAGGTGGATTAGAAAAAGAAAAAAGAGAAAAATAATGCCAAGTTGTGAATGTATGTGAATGGCTTTGCTTCACGACACACTTAGGGTTTCTTCTGCAAAGTTATTGCACGCAATTACTTTTCATTTTCATAATATTTTTTTTCTCAATTTCAATCATTTCATCCTAGATTTATCTTCAAAAATAATTATTAATCCTTTTGTTTCATTATATTTTTCTCCAAAATGTGAAACCTTCAGAGTTTGGATATGTGACTCTCCAACCACAACATGCTCTAATGTTATATTTTAAAAATTTAATTTAATTTAATTTAATTTATAAAATAAGATTTATATTTTATTTATATATTATCATTGTTATTATAATTTAATTTCAAAAGACTATTTAAGTTTTGAGATGGATATATAAAGTTTTATATTTTTTTATTAGTGTATATTAAAAGTAATAATTAATATCATCAACAAAGATTTTGTTAAATACTTTTTTTTTTCAATATAATTTCTTATATATCTAAAATGATACCATTTGAATAATTAGATTAAAAAACATAAGCCGCTTGAATCATATTAATATAAAGTTTCGTATTTGATTTTTATTTATTTTTAAATGAAAATGAATATAAATATAGTTTTTCAACAAGAAGATTGTAAAAAATAATAATAAATAAAATAAATAAATAAAAACTGATATTATTGAAAATAAAATTACGAATTAGATAAAAAAAATAGCATTCTTCATCAATTATTTAATTATCGTTGTAACAAATTAACAGAAAAAGTTATTGCGAATTTGATAAATTATCTTGTAACATTACGAATTGAGTTAAATCACATTCAAATCATGATATTTATGATATTATGAGTTATAAATAAATTTTGACCTAATAATAATTACTTAGTTATGATATTTGATTGTGGTGAATGCAAACACAATCTTGAACAAGTAGTAACGTGGTGAAATCATTCTGAGCTTTGATTTTCTAATAATGAAATTCCATCACAAACATTTTCATAGTCTGAGAAATGAAAAACGAGTGAGTGAAGTGCACTTTATGGAGACATTGCTTTGTCGCAAAGAATGAAGGAAGAGAAAGGCGTAACAGTGAAGCATTTGCATGTGGCTGTAAAATTCAAGGTTTTGGACCATCCAAAGTGATGGGGCTTTGAACCACAACATCATGTGCCTCACCTAAAACTCAACCCGTTTAGGTCCCATGCACCATTTCTTAGCTTCAAAATCTTCAAACTCTTAATCATTTTTCTACTTTTTCTATTACTCATTGTTCTTGATTTTCTTTTCAATTAGCATCAACTATTACAGAGGGTCTTCTTGCTAAGTTAATCAATCTTCAGATGATGAAATTGTCACAATAATTACGACTGAATCAAATATCTCTTGTAAAGAGATCCATTATAAGTACTTGTATTTGTCAACCATAATTGCATGATTTCAAGAATAGTGCTTGAAAGAGAAGAAGATAGTAAACAAGATTGAGATTTTGAATACCAAATTTTCATTGAAAATAGATATCAAGAAGTATATTAAGATAATACTACTTTTTTTTGGAATAGGATAATAGTATTCGTCTTTATTAATTCGTGATTCTTCTTCTGGATTAAGCTAGAATTTTCCCACATAAAGTAACTTTAGTTACACTCCATTAATCTTCTCATATGTTTCATTCTTATTATCCATGATAATCACGATCACGAGACCCATAATCACGCTTATTTAAAAAATAATATATAGACTTTGTATTTTGTAGCCTTTTGAAAGGTGTTACCTTCCAAGCTCTAAACCTTCCACGTTTCAATCCTAGAAACCCTAAAACTTTTGTTTACCTTCTTCAATACCAAGTAGAATATAATATACATGCATCACCACAACATAGACTATTTTATTTTAAGTTGTTTTTTAAGGTAAGAATTCACAAAACCCAACAAGTTAATCCTTATCAAAATCTAGTGTGCTAGCTATGTTGCCCCTTGTTTTCACCCTAAGTTTCAATGATTTCCACAATTTTCTATCATTCCATGGCCTTCCATCTTATCACTTAAGATTTTGTAAGGACTAAAGAAGACATCATTTTGGTATAAAGGAAAGTCAACATAGGACCTTTGAAGCTAAGCTTCTGTTTTTTTTTCTCCTTAGTTCTTCTGTCACTGTTGCACTTTGATATTTAGTATTATTTAGTATTATTAAATTATCATATTAAATCCATCTACACATTGAATTAAGTTGATTTATTATCTGAAAATTATGTGTTATTAAAATACCTAAAAAAGGAAAAAAAAAAAAACATCGACATTATAGTGGTTGTTATTCTAGTTAAATTGCTTTATGAATTAATAAACCATAACAGAATTATTTAAGCTGCGTAAAATTCTACACAAGAAATCGTTGTATTATATTTTTAAATTCGTAACGTTTTAATTAGTGACACAATTTTCGTAAAGCTTTACTAACAAATAAACAAAATTAGCGTAAAAAGCGACATAAAAAAAGTACACCTGTACGTTTTAATTGAATTTTTTTAATTTAAAAAGTACATAATTTTCTAAATTATCTTATGAACTAAATAAATTTTAATTATTTAATTGAATTTTGTTAAAAGAAAACACATCCAAACGAAAATACATTTTAAAACGCCGAATAATTTGTATCCAGAAAAAAGAAAATGGTAATAGCATAACAAGATAACCGCCACAGGGTGATGACTCACCATAGGAGGCGCAGAAGGGGTCCATGGGTAGAAAAGTAATTTCCGCTTCTTCTCGACGTCTATATAAAATGTTCGTTGGAGTTTAAGATTACGGATACGAAAATCGCGAGAGGCGAACGAAACGGAAGACAAGAGAACAGCGCGCACAGTGACAGATACGTAGTTGTTGGGAAACACCGAAACAGAAACAGAGTTTGGAACACGAAGCACTGTCGGAATCGAATTGAGGTTGCTATTTCGGCTCTTCTTGATGGTGTCGTTGAACCCAAACCCCGCTCAAGGCTTTTACTTCTTCGATCCTTCCAATATGACCCTTCCCGGCGTCAATTCTCTCCCGCCGCAGCCTCCCCCGACTCACACTCCGGCTGCACCCGCCGCCGTGGAGGATCCGAATAAGAAGATCCGGAAACCCTACACGATTACCAAGTCCAGGGAGAGCTGGACCGAGCAGGAGCACGACAAGTTTCTAGAAGCTCTCCAATTGTGAGTTGCTTTTTATGTTTTTGTTTTTATTTTTCATGGAAATAAAATTCCTGTGCTGGTAATTAGGCACTGGCAAAGAATTTGAGGGTTGGTGACTTTTTTTAAAATTTTTGGGAATTTGGCAGTTCTGGAGGTTTCTAGATAATTTGAGGTGATTCGTTAATGGTGAATTAGTTTTTTTTTTTGGTTAGTCAAGTAATTAGTAAGTAATAGGTGGCTGTAGTGTGAACTGTTTGGGATTATGTTTTATATTCGTTTGTTTGATTGGGGCTTTCGAAATTATTTACTTTTTTTTTTTTTAATGATTTTAATATTGTGTCGTTGCTGTTATTTTACAGATATGATTTATGTTTTTAGTTTTGAGTAAGATGGGGGGTTTAAAAGGAATTTTTTTAGTAAGGGAGAATTAAACTTATTTCTGCGGGTTTTCTTTAATACCTGTAATATCAACTTCATTTGCTTAAGTTCAACTCTGGAAGTGTGTGAACTAGTTCATGTAGGGTTGGGTTATTAGTATTATAGTGGGAAGCAATTTAATTATCGCTACTTTTTGACATTTTGTATTTAATCATATTGCAAACGCGCAATTTTACCAGACTAACTGAAATCCTGAAAGAGCAGCATCCACACATGAACTAGTTCAGAGAACAAAGTGGTTTAAGCCATTGCTTTTATTGTTTCACAGGTTAATGGTTTATTTGCAACATGTTTTGTTTAGACTTTTCAACAATAGGTTGCCCCCTTCCAATCAAGGAACGAGTGGCAAAGTTCAGATTCTGTTTTTCAGAGTGAAGCCCATAGATTGTTATAAGAGTTTGATGCATTAAATGCAGTTCTGGGAACACCTTATCTTATTATGCCTCTTATTATGCCTAAACTGTTTTTCTCCACATCTTTCTTCAATTATCTTCTTTTTAACAACTTCGTTACATTTACATGTACACAGCTTTTATGTAGCTTGCAAATTCTTTAGAAGGCTAACAATTGAAGGTATTAGGGTTTAGAAACTCCACATTTCATTTAGATAGAAGCATCAGAAAAGATCGTAAAGCCATATGGTTGGTATTTTGCCATTTTACTAGATCAAGATATTGAGTCAATGAACCACTTGAACGTGTATGTATGTATATGTGTGTGTGTATATATATATATATATATACATATACATATATATATATATATACATATATATATACATATATATACATATACATATATATATATATATATATATGCATTGTGCTCACCAAGAAATGCAATTTCATGCTTTCTGGATAACATCACCTATGCACCTAGAACAAAGTTTTTTTCCCCTTCGGTTGATCGCATGCCAAAAGCAGTATATGAAACAATTAGGATGGTTTATCATTTATTTGTTTATTTTTGCTTATTTTCTTCTGTGTTCCTCACTTTTTCTTACTAATTTCAGATTTGATCGGGACTGGAAAAAGATTGAAGCATTTGTTGGTTCAAAAACTGTTATCCAGGTAATTACTATAGAAGTCAAAGGGAAACATTGTGTATTTTTAAAACAGTGGAACTGGACTTTGACAACAATAAATTTGTTCTCAATTTCACATAATTCTAGGATTTTCTATTTCATACTGGCTATTGGTGAAATTTTTTCAGTGTCAAAACTGAATATCATACTTGAATTGAAGACAAGTAAATGCTGACATGATCATTTCCAAAAGACTGTCAATTGAAGCCCATGACCTGAGTTTGAACCTTCCCATTGCTTTTTATGCTCTTATATTTACTGTAACTAGCAAATTAGTTTAATTCTTGTTCGTCAAATATTGTCTAGATTTTGTTGCATCATAATGAAATGCAATTTATTATGTCTTTTTCTTCAAAATCTAAGGGTTGATTATTGGATTAAGGACACAAACTGTTACTTTGTTGCATGTTTACTTAAGTAGAAAAGAAAGGACATAAAGTAAATAGAAACTGATCTTGGATTATGTAATTTGTATAGTTTATTTCACCAAATTTCTTGTAGTGAATCTCTGACATTCATTACATGTTCCTCTAACTATCCTTTCTTCACCATTCTGTGTAAAATTCTATTTGGCAGATAAGAAGTCATGCACAGAAGTATTTTCTTAAAGTCCAGAAGAATGGAACAAGTGAACATGTTCCTCCTCCTCGGCCAAAGAGAAAAGCTACTCATCCATACCCTCAAAAAGCTCCTAAAATCGGTTAGTATAGCCAATGTCAACAACATTTAATGTTCAGTGGTTTTGTCCGTTGAATCTAATTTTGAATAACATTAGTTTTATTTTTTTGCATTTTATCAGCTCCTACTGTATCCCAAGTTATGGGCCCACTTCAACCTTCATCTGCTTTCATTGAACCTGCATATATTTATAGCCCAGATTCTTCATCTGTGCTTGGAACTCCAGTTGCTAACGTACCGTTGTCATCTTGGAATTATAATGCTACACCACCACCAGTCAATGTGCCACAAGTGACTAGAGGTTTTTGTTTGTGCTGAACTCATAGTATTTTTGTTTTACATTATTTTGTTATTCAAATATGTATTTCATTGAGGAAGGCGCCGTTGTTAACCGGGATATTTTTTTGATTTGTTTGTTAGATGACATGGGATTGACTCGAGCTGGACAAGCTGTTCCTCCTAACTGTTGCTATAGCAGTAGTAATGAGAGCACCCATCCAACTTGGCCAAGTAGCAAAAAGATTAATCAAGGTGACCTGGGCAAACCAATTAAAGGTTGGAATACTTTTTTTTATTTTTATCTTAATTTGAACTTGATTCTCTGGAAATTGACATAATGGCACAATCACGAAATATACAATTGGATCTTATAATGAAACTTAGAGAATGTAGTTTGGAATAATGGAGCACTTCTTGATTTTTGATCAACTAAGACAGAAAAGGAAGTCCTGAAACTTGTACGTCCCTTGTAACAAGATCATCTTTCTGAGATGATTGTTGTTTAGGCATTTTCCCGATTGCCCCCACTGTCTTGTACAGTTATTTATCTACTTGTATTGCTTTATAGGAATCAAATCAACTAGAAAAGATAAAAGCTTTTCATTTATTAGGATTTCGCTACTGAGGAAATAACTAAAACAAATGCCTCATCAGCTTCTTATCCATTAGAATAGACTTATTTCACCAAAATATAGAATACTATTACTGAACCCAAGCTATTCTCTGATAAAGAAATTTCTGTGATTTTGAAGATCCAATCCTTCTCGAAGTTTAATAGTTTTGTAGCTATTGTATAACTATAAGCAGGAGGAGTAAATAGGGGGAGTTGGAAATTTTTATTTTTGGTTATTTTTAATTCAAGTTTATCAATAGTGGATGGTGGCCTATGGTGGAAGCTAAGACAGAAAAAATAATATATATATATATATAGAGAGAGAGAGAGAGAGAGATGGATAGATAGATATAGATAGAATAAATTAAAAACAACAGTTACTCTTTAGTAATAGACTTTGAGGGTGCATGACTGATTTTGGGTGCCTGACATTGTCCTATAAGTGAAGAAGAATTGGGAACAAGCTTTAAGAAAGAAAGCTGAGAACAACAGAACAAAGAACATTTTTTAAATTCTAAAATCAAGAGAACTATAAGAATGCACATATACATTATTTATCTATATGTAGGAGACATACAATAATACATAAGAGGCATATATATTATACCAAAGAAGCACATTATTAGTAAAAAAATACAATAAGAGGTATACGAAAATCGGAACAAACATTTGATACGTTATTTATTCCGAAATTCTAAAAAGACAGAGCACATATATATTGAGTAGATACAAGAGCAGCCACATAGATAATAAGAGAGAAAACAAAAAGGAGAGAAGAAGATATGGGGAAGAACCTCTCAAGAAATCAAGAACAGATGAAGACAAGCAAAGAAAAAGAAAGCAAAAGAATGAAAAAGAAAAAAACCCTGCTATGTACGGGTTGATGGAAATATTTGCCATAAAAGCTTGATGGGGCTCAGGGCACCACGGTTCAGGTCACTAGCATGGATGGTGGCTGTAGAAGGCTCACCGGAGATCAGCTTCTTATCCATTAGACTTGACTTATCATAGCTATAAAGTATGGTGCTGATCACACATTGGATTGAACTTGAGAACGAAATCTGAATGGCCTAAAATATAGACTAAAGATATTAAAGAGTTTTATTAATGGTCTGTCGGAATGATTTCTCCATAAGCTCTACTAGAAGAAAAAATGAAATTACCTCCATAAGCTAAAATTAGTTTATGTACAAGTTAAAAATAAAAATTTAGAGAAACTATATAAGAAAGCTTTTACAAATTAGTTCAAGCATAAGCTAATATTAGCTTACGGAAAAGCTAATTTAAAGTTTCCTCTTATTTTATCTCTTGCTGCCTTTAGTAAGTTTCATTCATTTTAGGCATTCTTTTCAAACTCTTGCTGCCTTTATTTGTGTGTAAACAGAAATGTTTATGAATAGTATCAATGTTATTAAGTTTTTTATGTTGTGGTATGCTATATGTCTGGTGTTACAATTGTTGAGCATCTTTTTCACTCCTATGTGCATGATTTATGCCATGCTGATAAGTTTGAACTTGTCTGTGCAGTAATGCCTGATTTCGCTCAAGTCTACAGCTTCATTGGCAGTGTATTTGATCCAAATTCATCTAATCACCTACAGAAACTGAGACAGATGGACCCAATAAATGTGGAAACGGTAATTAATATCAAGTCCATCATTTTCTTTGCCTCCTTTTTTTCCTTTTGGAATTTAGAGGTCCAAAGTTTGAAAAGGGAGTCTAATTTTTGGGTTTAAGTTCTTACTTTATCTCTGCCTGAGTAATTTATATTGTTCTGTTTTGCAGGTATTGTTGTTGATGAGAAATCTATCGGCCAATTTAATGAGTCCTGAGTTTGAAGATCATGTAAGTTTGTTTCCAATACTTAGCATTTTTTTTTCTCTTGTTATTTTCGGACAGATATAGTTAGTGAACCCATCGTATTAGCTAGATGCCGAAGTCATCTTTTAATCCTTGTTGCTTGCTTTTATTATTTAACACGACAAAGATAAGATATGAGATGATACTAAATTACTTTCAGCTGGCTGGATTATTTTGAAGCTTGTAAACAAATTGATATCACTATAGATATTTTGTTGCTAGAAGCCTCAAAAAGCCCCTAGGTCTGTGAAGATAGAGTTTTTGGCTCTATCACTGCACGGCAGAATGGGTGATTTTCAAAATTGAACTTATTTTCTAGAGCATGAAATGGGATTTCTGACTTGCCTATTCTACTTTGCAATAAGTTGGCCAGATAATATTATTTCTACATTCTTTCTGTTTTGTTCATGCTAATAATGTAGTGTTTACTTTTACACCATATTTGAATATGTTAGTAACAAGAGACCCTTATTCATTCCTATTTTTGAAGTTGGATATCTTTTCGAAGTTGTATCTTTTATCTGTTTGATATTTGAATGTTAGTAACAAAAGACCCTTACTATTATTCTGCTTGACAAATCCTAGTCCTAGCATCATTTATTTTATTTTATTTTATTTTACTTTTCATAACGTTTACTTCTTCATGGTCTACTGACTGATTCTTTTCTTGCCAAACCTTTAATGCAGAAGAGGCTGCTTTCATCATATGACACCGACTCTGATAAGTCGAAGTTTGTTAATATTAGCAGCAAATCCCTCACTACTAAATCTGAGAGTGCTATTCTGTCTGCTTAGGATGTCGGGGGTGGTTTTCGCCGAAGAGTATTTCAATATATTTACTGAATGCACATAAAGTGGGGGAGCAAGAAGGAGAAATAAGACAAGGTTTTGCTAAAAGGAAGTGTAGCGTCTAGATGCTTGCATATGTATAAAAGACGTATATATATATAAATATATATAATATTTATATATGTATACCTTTTGGATTTAGTTTTTCTTTGTTTAAGGCACTGTTAGATGGTACATATGCTGGTGTTTTGTGTATATCTTTTGAAGATGGTTGTCCTTGGAATGCAGGACAATGAGAGAGTCCTGTGAGGTTCACTTCTGGAGGCTTTACTGTACAGTCTGTTGAGTGTTTTTGTTTTTGTGTGTTATGCTGCGAAGCCTAGAATTAGCATTTAATATTTAAGAGTGGTGTTAGGACCTAGGGGCTGGCCTTTGCCTTGTATATATATAAATCAATAAAACAGTGTAGATAAGTTTCTCCTTTCATGCATGCATATTATTATAATAATTGTAAAACCACTCTTACTTCCCAACCTGATTTCAACTAATATGTATATAATCCTCAGTAATTATTAGCAAAAGATGAAAGAATCTACAGGAACCTTCTCATATAAATCACTTTATTTTAATTATATAAGATTAGTTTTATTTAAAATCGATAATGGTTGCTTCTGTTAAATTTTGCACCATCTTACATGAAGAGCATCAAACCTTTCAAATCTATAAATAATTAACTCAGAAAACATCTGCAACCTTTTCTTTTACAATGTTCCCTAAACAGACTACGAAGCAATTTGGAACTTTTCTGCTAACAGTAAAACTATAAATAGATTTGCCTTGCCATTTTTTGAACTCTTGTTTTCAGAAAGGATTCCATATCCAAATTAACATCTCAGGAATATAGAATTGATTATGAATATATCTAAATCTCACTTTTAACGAAATAAACCACGTAATTATATATTTTGTTTACATAACAGGGATATAGATTTGATCAAAAGCTTGAATACGACTAAAACTAGTTATAATCTAAAAATCGAATAGCAGCCCATATGAAGGTGAGCTTTATACATGCAGTCCAATTCTTAAGTACTAATCCAAAAAGTGCATCATGGTTTAATTAGCCCAAATGAAATTGGAGATATATATATATATATATATATATATATTATATATAGACTAACTTATTTTTTTCATTATTATGTTAAACTTAGTTATACAATGATGACTAAAAAATATTTTATTTTATTATTTACCAAAATCCATTTCAAATTAACGAAGTTAGAAAAATTTGACCATTACATTGGTAAAAGTGACACTCAACTTTAATTTTTAAATAAGATCATAGATAGAAATTTTCGTTACTCAAAAGCTAATTATTATAGAAGTTAATACCTAAATATGCATATAAATTAACAATAATACATTAACATTTTTTTCTATTATTTAAGAAAATTATAAAAAATATACTTTTTAAATATTAGAGTATATGATTTATTTATAAATATAAGAATTATTAAACTTATAAATAAAATAAAAGTTATAAAAATAAAAGTTATAAGATGCCTTTATATTTAATAATTTTTTATTATAAATTTGTAATAATTTTTCTTTTAAATATTTTATTGAAAAATACTTAAAAAACTTATAATAATAAAAATTGTATAAATAATTTAAATTAAATAATAAATTTTGATTTATATTTTATATTAAATTAAAATTGAATCAAATTAAAATCTATTTTATTTTTATTTTTAATTTAGGTGAATGTTTGAGAAACTTTTTTATTTTTATTATTATTGATAAATTAGTTTATCAGTTAATTTCTACTAGCAATATTTTATTGTCATAAGCATATTTTAAAGTGGTCAAATTTAAAAAAAAAATTAACTACGATTATTAATGCAATAATTATATAAATATGTAAAAAATTCCTTTTCACTATATATTATTGATTAAATAGACTACAAGTTAAATAGCATATATTGAATATTATATTTTGTAATAAACTAAATGTATGCCTTTTATATTATATATATAATTTATGTCCTAAATATTATTTATGAATTATTTTTAATTAATTTATACTTTTGACCAAATATTTTAATCCTTATGGAGGATGTTTCTACATTTCTAAAATTCAAATAGAAAATCACTTATAGTGTTAATAATATTAATGGTTGTATATAATATAATTATGCTAAGAATGGCCACATCCAAATCCAATAGCATTAAATCCTTCACTCTCACAAAAAAAACAGACAAACACAAACACAAAAAATAAGAAAACTTATCCTCTTTACTTTCTCTCTCTCTCTCTCTCTCTCAAATTTATTCAATAAACTTTCTCTAACTTCACTTTCCCACCCAAAACCAAAACCAATGCCACCAATTTTCTAAAGCACACTCTGTGTTTGGAACCATGTCAGTATACGACGCCGCTTTCGTCGACACAGAGCTTTCCAAACGCACTTCCATCTTCGGCCTCCGTCTCTGGGTCGTCATCGGTATCCTTGTCGGATCCCTCATCGTCATCGTCCTCTTCCTCCTCTCCCTCTGCCTCACCTCCCGCCGCCGCCACCACCACAAAACTCCCCTCCGCCGCCGCACCGCCACCGTCCCCACCCCGCCCATCTCCAAGGAAATCCTCGAGATCGTTCACGTTCCGCCGCCGCCCGACACTGTAAACCTCCCACCGCCGAAGGCGGAGCCCCGCGCTGCAGCCGCCGCAGCGGTACTGTACTCCAGTGGGGAGAGTAGGGGAACCGTGAGCGTGTGCGAAACGGCGTCGTCGCTGGGGAGCGGGAGTGTGGGCCCCGAAGTGTCGCATCTCGGGTGGGGGAGGTGGTACACTCTGAGGGAACTGGAAGCTGCGACTAATGGGTTGTGTGAAGAGAACGTGATCGGTGAAGGTGGCTATGGAATTGTGTATCGTGGATTGTTACCTGATGGTACCAAGGTTGCTGTTAAGAACCTTTTGAATAATAAGTATGTCTCTCTTCTTATTACATGCTTCAATTTCGTGTAATAATTAAATTCAGTTTAAGTGGGGTGGACTACATGGTTCACTCAATTTCATTTGACTTGGTTAAAGATCAATTTTTTTAACTAGTAAATTCATTTTATTTATTTTGAGGATTAATTTTGGTGGCTGAAGAAAAATGGAGTTTTTGGGATCTGTGGTTTGGTCTGTGTATGTTGAAGTAAAGGTCTTTCGGAAAATTCATGTGTTTATATAAATTGTTTTTCTTCTTCTTAGTTGTAGGTGTCTGGGGTTGAAATTTTCATGTGGTATTTTTTAATCTGGCATAGGAGAAAGGTTTTTTTTTTTTTTTTTAATTTGATTTTAGGGTGTTTTGAAAAAAAAAATGCTTGGGTTGAGTTAAATGGGTGTTTGTGCTTGGTTCGTAATTCGGCTTTACTTGCTTGAAGTAAATTAGTGTTATGGTGAACAGTGATTGACTTTTTTTTTATTGTTTGCTTGTGTTTTCCTTCTGTTCTACTCTTGCTCCTGCTGTTTTGTTGTACTTTTTAACATGTTTTCTTTTTCGTGTGTTATCCTTGTCTTCTGCTTCTGGGCGTTGTGTTGTAAAGTGTTTACTTACGTGAAGAAAAGAATCGTTTTTCTTCGCGGCTCCTTGTTTGTTACAACTGAATATAGAATGTTGTCACTTTCAGGAGTTTTTGTAGGATACTTTGTTTGGACTTTCCATTACTTTCTTCTTGGTTACTTACTAACTGTTGGTGTATAGTGAAAATAATGTGGTCTTGGTCTTGGTCTTGGGGTTTTTCTTTCTCTTACAAGTGATTAATATTTAACTCATCATCAGGGGCCAAGCTGAGAGAGAATTTAAAGTAGAGGTAGAAGCAATTGGTCGTGTGCGGCACAAGAATCTTGTTAGGTTGCTTGGATACTGTGTTGAGGGGGCGTACAGGTATTTTTTAATTTATTTTGAACATTGAAGATAGAAAAGTTTGTTTGGTTTGAAGGTTGTAAGATTTGATATATGTTTTTGTATCGCAGGATGCTTGTGTATGAATATGTTGACAATGGGAATCTAGAACAGTGGCTGCATGGGGATGTTGGAACTGCAAGTCCTATAACTTGGGATATCCGAATGAACATTATATTGGGCACGGCAAAAGGGTAATGTATCCATGGTCTAGTATGCATTCTGATATCCATTTCAATGCTTGAAAGGTTTTGATCACAGTGATTTCTTTTGTGTATCTTTACAGATTGGCTTATCTTCATGAGGGTCTTGAACCGAAAGTTGTCCACCGAGACGTAAAATCAAGTAACATACTGCTTGATCGCCAATGGAACGCAAAGGTTTCTGATTTTGGGCTTGCTAAGCTTTTGTCTGCTGATCATAGTTATGTCACTACTCGAGTGATGGGGACGTTTGGGTTAGTATGGTTTAACTGAGCATTTCCTTATCTTTATTTCCAATTATTATTAGTTATTACTACCTAGGTTCTTATATATATATATATATATATATATATATAAGCAAAAAAACTAACTTCACACATATTAAGGAAAACAGTTAAGTTTATTAAATTTTACTAAATTTAATATTCTTCCTACATTGCCCTTCTCAAGAAACAAAAAGACATGATGGTATAACCAAAGGTCAGGCAGTAGTTAATGTTAGGGTAAAGGAAATTTTTTATTAAATGATATAAAAGTACTTAAAATTTGCTTATATTTGTTAAAAAAAAAATGGTGATGATTTTTGCTTATATATCAGAACGGAGGTAGTATTCCTCAAATTTAAGGTCCACAACCACAAGTAGTGATTCTCTCTTTTTCTCTTCAGTTATGTTGCACCTGAGTATGCCTGCACTGGAATGCTGACTGAGAAGAGTGATGTGTATAGTTTTGGGATACTTATAATGGAAATAATTACCGGAAGAAGTCCTGTTGATTATAGTAGACCGCAAGGAGAGGTTAGAAACCGACACCTACACAGTCAACAGTTTTGAGATTGTCCATTTTATTGTTGTCTGCACAGTTTTCTCTCTCTCTCTCTTGTTTCCCCTAACTGTGGAAGGTGGAATTATTTCAGGTTAATTTAATTGAGTGGCTGAAAAGTATGGTTGGGAATCGAAAATCTGAAGAAGTAGTTGATCCTAAGCTTGCTGAAAAGCCATCTTCAAGGGCTCTTAAACGGGCTCTTTTGGTTGCTCTTCGATGTGTCGACCCTGATGCAGCTAAAAGGCCTAAAATAGGACATGTTATCCACATGCTCGAGGCTGAGGATCTCTTATTCCGCGATGTATGTTCTTTTTCCTTGTCAAACTTTACACTGTATTGACTCTACCAACATAAAGGAAGTTCAGTTTTGCTCTAATCTGATGCTTATTTCTTTTATTTTGTTGTCCTGTCTGTAGGAACGACGGGTTGGGGGAGAATCTTCCCGTTCCCATCGTGATTATCAACTGGAGCATAAGGCCTCTGGATTAGATAAAAGGCAGACAGGTGGAGAGATCACTGATCAGAGTGAAGATGACAGTACTAGTAGTAGATATCACAATCAGCCCACTAGATGGAGATAATTGTAGCATGATAACTGAAAGCAATGTGCCATATTATTTTTCTTCCTAGTAGTTTGCTAATATTTATTTTTACTTGAATGATGAAAGAAGCAATTAGTTCCTCCACCCTTATTTTGCATAATGTACCCCGTTACCTACCTCAATCTGGGGTTTCTTTTGTATACTCTGATTCATTACTATAAAATTCAAAATTATTTTGTGTTTCTGTTTATTAGACAAAGTAGGATAAGCATTACACAATATTGGTACGTCCCATGTGATCAAAATATGTTATCAACTACCTTTGTCTCATATTTTGTTTCTAGCACAGCATCCCGGTCCCATCCATATGTTGGAAAACTTAGCATTTTATAAGTGTAATTGGTGGGTCCAGTTAGATGCTTCTGATAAACAGGCCTACCGTCCAGCTATCTTGATGGAAACAATTTCAATCCATAAATATCATTGCCAACGTCATAATTGGATGCTTGTGATAAATGAACAAGCTGGATGGCTAATCAATATTTACTGTATCTTCAAAATGTTGTCAAGAATGGCTTACATTTTACATATGGAATAACAGGCAATGAGAGCAGGGAAGTGTACAGGAACTTGGTCATAGATTTAGGTTTCATTGTCAATGCCAAAGTTGCCAGTACACACTTCCTCATTAGAAAGCAACAGGCACTGATTGGTGTCTGATTATGAGTGTATCTTGGGACACCCTTTTTTGTCTCTTCTGCATTCTTCAATGGTTAGTTAGTTTCTCATGACATGACTGCACACGCCCCTTGAAATGCTTAAACCACTATAAGTTTTTCACACTGCTGATTCCCTTTCAAGTGTTAATATTTCTGTACTTTGGAACCTGACATTGACTTGGATTAGTAATTAATTGTAATTTATAACAACTAAGAAAGCTTTGTCAAAAAAGGCATTTGTCAAACTACATTGATTATTGACTTTTTGTCAACTGTGGACCCTTTGAGAATAAACGAACATTTATTTGTTTATCCTCCCCTGAAATTTCTTGTTTTGTTATTTTTATAACCTTTCGTAGTATAAAATGGGCAATCATAACATATTCATAACCTTTGCAATCTCACAAATATCAAATTACGTGTTAGCAGCATCATTCAGAGATAAGCACTTTCATTGTTCTTCTTTTTGCCTTTTAATCTCAGAAGTCGTTTTCTTGCAGAAATTGATGTATACACTCTTAGCTGTTGGTGGTAACTGCTAAACTAAAACCTATTAAAGCTATATGGAAAACACCGCTGAACTTTGTTTCATGTCAAATGTTACCTTAATGTATTCAACACATAACAAATTATATTCAACATAATTTCTTAAAACTTTCTTTTATTCTATTTAATAGAATAGAAGAAATAACAATAAATCTGAAAATATTTTTTCAATTTTAAAAAGTATTTGAAAAGAAACTAAAACTTTTGTACTTATAATTATAGAAATAAGTTTTAAATTTGTGACACAAATATTTTCTATAGGAGCTTGTTCACAAGAGACAACTCTTTCAGATGTACTATAACTTCAATTTCCCGACAAAGTCATGGATTGTGGGTTGACGAAGCGTGCACTCATGTGGTGTTCTTAATTTTTCTCTCTCTCTCTCTCTCTCTCTCTTTCTTCTTCTTTCATGCACGTAAGTTATAGTAAAAATTAACTATAATCATATAATTATACACAACTAGTCAAGATTGTTTTAATTATTTATTTAAATATATAAATGAGATTCACTCCTTTATACTTTACACTTTTCTACAAAATCAGACACACAAGGCTAAAATTAAAACCTATAATTAAGTTAGAAGCTTGAAACAATATCATATTAGCTCATTCATGTCACTTTAATATCTCATTATATAACTTATTAAGAGGAATCATGTCATAAATGGTTTGTCCCGTGATTCAAAACTTTCTAGTCAATTGGATCAGCACATCATAGAATAACAAGTATGTTTTAAACTTTGAACCATTAAAAAAAAAATAAGACTGTGCCAAAATTTTCGGAAGTTGTCGGAAAGAACAGTTGATATTATGACATAAATATTCATTTTGCATAAATAATTATGACAGGATCATATTATTTTTACTTTAAAAATATGTTTGTGTACGTAACATGAATAAGAGATGATGCGTTTAGATATTTCTGCATTGTTTTTCAAACTCTTCTAGAGTCACCATTCACGAGAATCTTGTATGTTCTAACTTGAGATTTAATTATATTTTTTTAAACCAGCAATGTTCAAAGATTTTTCACAACTTGCAGACAAGAATTAAAATGAAAGATCCACATTCGGTCCTATAATTTTTTACTCATTTTATGAGTATTAAACAATCAACTTGAACATTTTTTTAAGCCATTAAGTGCTCCAACTTGAGCATGCACATGCTTAGCTTCTCTAATCATATTTATTATACAGTTTCTGCTTTCTGATAAACAAAACAGCATTTGTTTATTACAAAGCAATGTCTTCAAGAAAGTACTATGTAATTATATTCTATTCAAAGAGTTCTTTAACATTTTCTTTTTGTTTTTGAAATTGTGAGGCAATGACGTCAAATAAATGAAGCTATGTCCTTATCTGCATTCTATCTTGACCCATTAGTGGAAATTTAGAAACTGATACGTGACTTTCTTGGTGTTCTCAATTCAGTTGAACTTTTTTCAGGAAAAGGGAAAAAGAATGGAGTTAGTAATATGCTTTATTCAGTTCATAGCCAGAACCAGCCATAGTGCTATTTTGTTTTTGCAAGTTATTCCACCTTTAACGTGAATGTTATGACGTATAAAGCTCGTTGAAGTGTTTTTTTCTCCAAAAATAAGCAAACAACCTCACAGATCTAAGATTTTATACAGGATCCTGTTTGTGAAGATGTTAAGTTAATTTAAGAGTTGTATTATTTTTCTCTGAGGCACAAGAAACATAAGGGTCATTGTGTGGTCCATGTCTGAACTTTAGATCATCCATTATCCATAACAGAATCAAGAGAAAGAAAAATATAATTTGGTTAATCAATAGGTTGAACAGAATATATATTTTATTTAATTCCCATTATACAAAATCTATTTTTACAGCTCTATTTACCAATCATCTAAATATGTTGTGCATTTCTAACCTGTTTGTAGATTGAAATGAATAAAAAATACACTGAAGAAGAGAAATTTTAGTACTTTGAAATCCTTATTCATTTTGGAGTAAGAATAATGGGAATTGGAAACATATGATTAGGAAACAAGTCTAGAAGATTGTAGCTTTAAAAGCAGCTAAGGTTACAAAAGAAGAAGAAATTTTTAGGTACAACCAGTGTTAGGCCATCCTCCTACATTGTATTGTTCAACATGTGACTTGTCATTGTCAACTATGTTTGCCACCATTGTCTTTCAACATCCATAACAACAATTAGCACCAAAATGTAGTGGTTAGGTGGAAGACAATTAATTGTTAGCCACATTTAATGGTACAAAACTGCAAGTAAGTTGGTCGTCTTTCACTCAGTGCTCCTACCAATCTCTCTCTTTGAAGATTTGGATACGGTTTATGATTGAAGATCTTGACATTGTTCACCAACTATTATCACTGTTTCAATTCATTTTCTAAATTTAATTTTGTTGGGCCATAAAGGATCAAGTCACTCACATGTAGTCTCTGACCAAGATGATGTTACTGTGGTCCATCATGGCCTGACAGTTTTGGAGAACTATTTTCTGAAAATTTGTCTCCTCCTATTGTAAAACTTTTGTTGTTTTCGTGGGATCAAATGATCACTCAGACCACAGGCATAATAATGCACAAAAACTGGTATCTATTGCAGAGGTAAAACGTTGTCTCCTCTAATTTTGGAGGAGTGTCTTTGAGAAGTATGTATATAAGGTTTATTTAGCGTAAAATCTATTTGAAATCACTTCAAGTGAAATGTTATTTTGGACCCAGGTTACTTAGGAACTGATTATATTCAGTTGGAAACAAGTTCAGTGATGTTTCAACTTGAATTGAAAATATATTTAGTATATGTTTGGATCAATGTTCAAGATACACCTTAGTCTGCGAATTAAAGTGAAAAGCAAGTAAAGAACATAACTCAAGCAAGCTTGAGTTGCTTCAGGTTCACGGGTTCTAAATGGACATGACTCAAAAACAAATATACACTTAAATTTTGTAACATGTTCGTATCAAATTCGGATGGCTCACTCCCTTGCACAAAATTTAAGTTTGGATTTTCTTTTTTAGAGTCCTATGTTTTAACGAAATAATTCAACATACTTATTGACTAGTAGAAACTGAGGGTCCATATTATGTTATACCATCTGATATTATTCTTTAATATATATATCATTTAATTGTTTATTTTTTTTAAATAATAACTTATCTTATTAGAATAGAAAAAATATAAAAATAAAAAATAAATCTCTAATTTTTACTTTTAATTTCTTTTTTATTTTGTAATAAATTTCTCAAATTTGAATATCGGATTTAATTCTAGAATTATGAGATTAGTGAACTAGTTGTAATCATTAATTAAATGGTTAATATTTAATATTTTATAATTTATTGTTTTTGGGTATACTTTGAATCACAATTTTAAGCATTAAGTTTTTTATTTTAATGAATAATCATAACTGCAGACCTTTCCTTCTAAAAACTTCACTTCAAAAGACGATGCAATCTGACCTGGCAAGTGCATGGAAATTCTGTTCAGTTTGACAAATAAATTTACTTATTTAAGAGATATTGGACATTTCCAGTTTTCCACAAAAGAGCAATACTACTAGCATTCTTTTCTAACATACTTTTTAATATATTATTATCATCATAAAAGCAATTTAATTTCATTAATAATGACTTTTTCATTTATTGACTTTTTTTAAAACAAACAATTTTTCTAGGTTCCAAAAATTTGTTAGGATTGAAAATTCACAAGAAAGTTAGGATTGAATATTAACAAGAAAAAATAAATAAACACCTCAAATTTTAAATAACATTAAAAAAAACACTTAGTAAAATAAATATAAGTATTATAGATGATATAATATAATAAAAAAAGATAACAAAAATTATAAATATTATTTAAATATAAAAAATTAAATATTTTCATATAAGACGCAATTAAAAATTCAAAAATTTCCAAAATGTTTAGAAAGTCTGCTAGATATACATCCAATAGGAAATGCACTACATCATTAGAATTTGGCAATTGACAATAAATGATATATAATTTGTACCATAATATATAAATGCGGCTACTTAAAATGTCTTGTCTTGGAAATGAAGTATATAAATTCATCCGACTTGTCTGACTCTTGTACACAACAGTTACCTCAAAATAACTAGTGCTAGAACAGATCATTAGCATTGACTATCCAAAGAATAATAGAACATATCAGTATTGCAATCTAATAACAAAAATGTTTTCAATGTTTTCCCAGACAAAATCTCAGATCCCGGCAAAAATTGGACAACTTCACTCGAACATTGTTGATGTTGATAAAATAATAGCATAAGACTGCAAAAAAGCATAGGACTGGAACTTTGACCATCGCGTTTGAAGTCAAGTTAGATCTCCAATAGTTGTTATGACCTTAGACGAGCAATACAGCATTTATACATCCATCATTTTCTGGATTATTGGTAACCTGAGCATATTTACCTGCATTCATGGCAAATAAAAACCCATTGGGTCAATTTCAGATGTCGAAAATTCAGCCATCAGTGATAAAACAAAAAAATATATATTTACCCCACACAACTTTTCCCGCAGGTGTGACAAGGCCAAGTTCACTAACATTCACCTGAATTACATTAAGCAGAGAAATAAGTAACACAGTCTGATAACGAGTTATGTATCAGAGATAAGAGAAAAGTCAAATTGAGATAACTTGTAGATTACAAGAGGATGAAATATAAATACCTCAATTATAGTTCCCTTGGTCATGACACCAAGAGAGGTGTACATAGGGCCATTAGGATTTTTCTTTACTCCAATTATTTCTAGATTAAATGTGCATTTAAGTTCTGGATGAGTGACATGGGCTTTGGTGAACCGCAATCCTGTTGGACGAATGAATCGCTCATACTTTGGAGGCTTCCTCGTAAAACCAGGCCCAACAAATGTAGCTTTAGTAACCATTCTTTTCCATTGCTTGGCTGAAAAATTATGAACCATGTACATCAGATGTGCTTCAGGAATGATTATTATGATTTTTGTCCAATACTCTAATGCCCCTTAAAGTGCTCATGATGAACTAGTATACTGTAAAACAATGACAGGAAGACACTTTCCCAAACAAGATGTATAAGATAACATGAACATAATTGAAGTAAAGATTTCAAGTACCTCAATATCCTCAACCTATTAAAGCAAAGAATACAGGAATTAACTATGAATCATTGACAAGCATGATTCGCAGAAAGATAAAGAAATGACAATTATGTGATGTAACTTAACACTTGAATATTACAATTTTATACCATTTTAATCAAGTCGTACGACTAAGGTAAAAAAAACAAAGACATTGAAAACTGAAGCTGGTAATTAAGTTTAGACAGATAAATACGATACTTACTCTTTCTTTTACCAGTCCGGACCACTTTGAACATTTCATCTTCTGCCACAGGACGTACCTGAAGAAATGAAGAAGGCACACATTCATGTAAACACAAGAAACACAACCCCACCCCCCGGGGGCATCCTTTTCATGTTGCTATACTTCAAAAAGAATAAAAAAATACTCAAGAAACAGGAATCTATATTCGATATGCTATACTTTTCATGTTGCTACATAGGAAATACACACGTGAATATTGATTAGCTGTTTTTATCATCAATTGATGCAGTCAATACTCACATGATGTCTATGTTAATGATTTGTTTATGGTGCAAACTGTACAGTATTACTGTATTCATTTCTATCTCCACTATTTTTGTTCACTCAATAGAATTACCACCCTCTACTCAATCGTGTCCAAACTGCTGTCACCAATCACCGTGACATAACCTTGTAGTACTCAATGAGGTTCTTCTAGCCACAACCACTTTCATACACAGTGGTTATTTCCAACCGCTAGTTATCAATCCCAAACAAAGGTGCCATAGCAGCGAACCTGAAAATTCTATAATGGGGGTAGCTCAACGGTCTTTAATCTAAACAATTAGGAATTTAGAATAAAAAAATAAAGGGTATAACTTGGAAGAGGGCACAACACCGTGAGACAAGACTCTTTCATAGATATTAACTAACAGAACAGAGTGAGGTAGCAAAGGTCACACGATTTGCTGGAAAGAGTAACGTGTTTGCCAAAAATAGTTGCAGAAGGGATGACCAAAAACCATGGAGAACAGAAGATGCCATGGTTGAGAAAGGCCAAAAATAGTCACCAGTCGCTAGAAAGGGAAACTCTCGGAGATGCTGGAAATGTTGCCAGAGAAGGGTAGGAGTTCAAGGGAAAGTAGAACGGTGGGCACTACAACATAATAGAGTGTGTGCAGGTGACTGAGGAAGTAGGATTTCACTTCTGATTCATCAACAAAGGGAGCAAAATCTTGAATTTCCCTGCTAAAATAGCCCTAAATGTGTTTCTATTTCATGGTTAAAATAGGTTATTTGCGACTCACTCCAATAGCCCCTGCCCCAGCTGCTATTTTACACAATTTTTTCCACTATCACAGCCAAGCCGGCAGCTATTCAATTTTAGTAGCACGAACCAGCCCCTCCACAATAGTTCCACTATTTCGCACTATTGAGCATTGAAAACCATGTTCAAAAAAGCAGCAACCAGTAACCACAACCAATAGTTCTTCTCTTACACCGTGTACTTATTCTCACAGCACATCTCACTTTCGCTTTCTTTACATCTTCCCGTCAGTATGTTCGCTTGAAGCTAATTTCAATTGGGACTAGGTGTTTTTAGACTTTCCATTTTTTTCTTTAAGTACGAAAAGATAAAATTGCTTTATTACAATTTTATTGAAATTTTTTATCCAAATTTTACTTAAAGAATGCAGAGCACAGGTTCTCCAGACAGGTGGTAAAGAAATTTCAAGAGAGATCATTTAAAATCATCCGTAACTTACCTTGGGTAAAGGAACATCCCACTTCCCAGCCTTCTCCTTCCTCTTTTGCTTAATGGTGTTGCTAAGAACCTAAAATCAGAAATTCAATTCAGATGACTTCCGCGAAAAGAAAACATAAATCAAAATTACCATTCAATACTTCACGTGAGACATGCCTTTGCTCTGGTCGTGTTTTCACGGTCCAGAAGATAAGCAGGAACGGCTCCATCTTGAACATTATCATCGGCCTTGCGCCTAGATGTTGACTCTTCATGCATGGCCAAACTGTCAATACAGGTAAATCATTATTATGTCATAAACTTAACAACTACCGAAAGTTATCTAACATCAATCAACAAATATTCAATAAACAGATCATTCAAAACAATCTAGACTAAATCAATCAACCACAAAAATGTTTTTATACATCAACGCAACAAAAAAAAAAAAAAATCAGCACATTAACAACTAAAACGCCCCCCCGCCAACTTCAGCACACACAAGCTCATAAACACAATAAAAAACATAAAATCTGTAAAAAGAGAAAATTCTCACGTCTTCTTCATCTGCGCCTTTTCAGCATAATTTTTCTTGGCAATAATCTTTCCCTTGATACCAAGGGCCTGTTCCAAGAAACATTCAATTAGATTCGCGAAAAATACAACCACATAACAAGCTCAAATAAACGCAAATCAAATTACAAATTCCAAATAAAAAGTAGCGAAACCTTCTGAGCCATTGCGGAGCGCTTGTGAACTTGCCGAGCCTCTTTCTTGCGCTTCCGCTCGAAATGATCGAGGCGGTAGCCATAGTCTCTTTGGTGACGCTCTATGTAATCCCCTTGCGGCTACAATTACAAGAAAACGGAATCAGAAAACGAGCGCAAGGGATTTGGAAAAACGCGAAGAAGGTTGAACTGAATGAAGTTGAAGAATGAACCATGGTTACGACGGCGACACGGTTTCCGAATCGGAGAAAGGACGAACGAACAGAAGGGATTCAGCGCCGCCCTATGCTGCGGGTGCTGGGAGTAGAGGTTTATGGCTTCAAAGGCGGTGAATTACCGAGTTGGGTTCAAATGGATAGCTGACAAGACTTGGGCTTACAATTGGGCCTTATTTGGTCCAGAAAACAAACTTTCCTCACAAACTTCTACACCAAAAGTAAGTTTTCATGAGAATTTCTTTTAAAAGATAATAATTAAGATGCACTAAGCTTATTCATTTTTATAATAGTATTTTCAAAATCATAATAAGATGGTCTTGTTTTTACTGGTTAACACGAAAAAAAGTTGACAGTGATTATCAATTTGAATAACGGTTAAATATATTAATAAGTGTTGAATCTATCTCTAATAATTATTAACTAAATTTTGATATTAGATTGAAAGTGATTATTAATAGGTGAAATTTATATATTATTCATATATTATAGTTTAATTTTATTTTTAGTTAATATGAAATTTTTCAATAATAAAAAAATAAATCATGTCATATAATTTGAGTGTATAATTAAGATTTAAGTTAATTAAAATAATCTCAATTATTCATATATAATATCATATAAATTAATTACTCTTAACAAATTATTATTCATATATTTTCATGAATTCATGTTTTTATGTTGGTAAATTTTACTGGTGGTTGAATATTTGAGTAATATTAAAATTTTAATTGTCTGTGTGTATTTGATATTTGCAATTTTTATTAGTTTTTTAAATTATATAAATTTTTCTTAATTTGAATATAAAATTAGACATTTTTAGATTTTTTTTTTCTTACATTTTTGAAACGTAAACGTGACCCTCTCTTATTGCTTCAATATTACACATTTTACTTGTTCACCATAAACGTTATAGATTGATCATATCTAAGACCAAAATTTTATCATGCTCACTAACAAAGTTTAATAAAACATGAACCGTTATAAACTTTAGAAATAAAAAAAGAATCTAATCTAACGGTTGCAATCAGGTTACTTATCACAATTAACAATCGCTAATGGAAACGCATGCAGGTTGTTTCTGGGTTCACATTTTTTTTATGATAAAAAATTTATTAATATAATTAAAAAAAAAGTTAATTATTATAATAAAATTGTAAGAAAATATACAAGAATTACAAAAATAATAATAGAAACAATTGGTAAAAATGTGTAAAGTATATTTACAGAACGATTACTTCAGGATAATCTTCCATCTTTCTAGTATTAGGCTTAAGTGTATTTTTATTTTTTCCTAAACTATATCTGTGGTAATGATTACAATTTTTAAGATTATTTTTTATCCAGGTGATGATTGAACGAGTTGTGAAAGTTTTATTATATTTAAATTTAACATATTATTGATGTTTAATGAACTATACTTATGACTAAACTAATGAAAATTAGAAATCACATTTCTAAATATTATTTTTATCTATTTCTAGTTTAAAAAAAATGATAACATCATAGAGAATAAATCAATGATATATATATATATATATATATATATATATATATATAAACAATTATAGACATGATATATAAAGAGTGTTATATTATATTTAAAATAAATTTATTTTTACAAATTTAATTTATTAGATAAGATTTATACATATTTAATATATTTTAATTTATTTTTATCTTTCCTATAAAATTTTCAACAACAATCTTCATAGACAAGCTTGATAAATGTCATCAAAACAAAAAATATATGCTTTAGAGCCTTATACATGGATGAGAAACATATAAAGAAACACACATATTGTAGCTTCAAATAGACGAGGAGTAGTTAATTTTAAATGTGTTTAATGGAGAAAAAATGTGATCAAACACGTTGGGTGAGCCATATATACATGTAACTCCATATAGGTTTTAACTTTTTTTTTTGGACTATTTTTATTTATTAATTTTTCCTTTTATCGTGTGATTATCAATTTACTTTTTATATATTTTAAGCCTAAACGCAATCTTCTCTTTTTGTTTTACGTGTTCACACTAAACGTTACAGATTCATCACGTGAAAAATCAAAAAATAATATTTACTAACACCTTAGTTATTAATTAAAAATTTCTCCATAGCGAAACTTTTGGGGAATAAAGAGTGAAAAAATGAGTAAAGTAAAACAAATACATCAAAAGCGTGACAAACCAACGAATAACGTGTTTTTGCCTTCATGGAGAAACAAAATAAGCATAATCTACATATTAGTCATCATTTCCCTTTGCTATAAATTAACATAGAATTCGATCACTAAAAGTGTACCTTTCAAAGAGTCTTTGTCACTATTGACTCTCTCTTAAAGACTTTTCTTCTTCTTTCTTATTCTTCTATCAGGTAACATTCTTAACCTTTGTTTTATCTCTACGATGAAAGAAAAAAAGATACTATTGATTTGTGTTTTGGAAAAATTATTGGAATTAAGTTTGTGAATTAATTGAATAATCAATTACTTTCTTTGATTTGATTTGATGTGGATTTGCTTATCTAAAATACTTCACAAGGTTTAAATAGTTTGATCAACAAAATTGTTTTGATCAACAATTTTCTTTTATGTTTTGGACGCCATAGTTTTCTAAAAGTTGGGTTTAATTTAATTCATACTATTTGTGTACAAAAATATTGTCTTCTTTCTTTCTTCATTGAAATCTTGTAATTTTAACCTCTATTGCTCTCTGGTTGTGATTTGTTGCAGTTTAAGATTATAATGAGTCGTTCACAGGATTCATACCTTTCTCGATCTTGCTTCCTTTTTCGAAATCCCTTTAAGATGATATCACCTAAAGGCTCTCACATGTCTCCACAACTTCATGCAATGCTGCAAGCTTTTGAGGCAACTTTGACAAAGACATTGGAAAAGCTTACACCTAAAAGTAAGGATGAAATCCTCACCGTAGCTTGGATGACTTTAGCTATGAAGTCACTTTGTGAAACTCATAATGACATAGCAACCCTCATAACAAACCTTGAACATTCTTATACTGATTGGGAAGAGAAATGGGTTGACGTGTACTTTGACATAAGTGCAATATTGTTAGACATTTGCAATGCATTTAAGTCTGAGCTTTCACATATGATTTGGGCTAATTTTTTGCTTCAGTATGCACTCCATACTTTAGATTCTGCCTCTTCAAAGGAGTATCTGAGGGCCTATTCCTTATTTGATGATTGGAGGAAATGTGTTGATTCTAGGAGCCCTAAAATTGAGAAGTTGTCTTCTATGTTAGATTTTATGGAGTCCCTAAATCTTCCTACGGTTAAAAATTCTATCAAAGGTAAGGTTTTCATGCAAGCCATGTATGGAGTTAAGTTGCAGATAATAGTTGTTTGCAGGGTGTTCATTGCAGCATTCACTGGGGCTTCGATCAAGTTCAAAGATTTAAATGTGGATGACATATATTCATGGGCTCCAGCTTTTAGAAGTTTGCAGAATGTGGTAAATGAGGAAATTAGAGTTAGATTTTCTGATGGTAAATCTACCATATTGAATGAGTTGGAGGCAATTGATACCTTTGTGAAGACATTACATCCTCCTACTTTTGAGGGAGATGTAGATGCAATTGAGAAAGAATCGATTATGAAGACAGAATCACTTGTGAAGATAGTTAAAGAATTACATGCTACTACAGAGAAATTTTCGCAGGAAATAGATCTTCTTGGAGATGAAATGGATGAACTTTTTCATTCCATTGTAACTTGTCAACGTCCAGTACTAGCATCAGTCATGAAGTTTAACAAAGATATATATAAAATACTAACTATGCAATAGTTTAATTGTAATAAATATTTATAAATGGTGGGGGTTTATGTTATAAAAGTAGTAATATTAAGTGTTTGTTGGTTTGTAAGGGTTGAAATGTATTTGTATGATGAAGAAGGTTTAGTGTAATATATTATAAATATATAAAATATTTTATTATGTTTATCTATATATATATATTTTAAATATAAGAAATTTATTCTTCATTTTTATTATTTTTTATCTAATAACTTAAAATAATAATTCATTTTAATCTATAAAAAAAAAATAAAAAAAAATAATATGTCTTTTATATTTATTCTTTTTTTTTTCTTATATATATTTAAATCATTTTCCTTAATTTTTATCATTTATTTTTTAATCTAATTAAAATTAATATCGGATTATAAAAAATAAATAATAAAATTAGGAATAAATTTTTAATTTTATGTAAGTCTCTTATCAAATAATTTTTTTTTTAAATAGTTTCTCTAATTATTAGTTACGTGTATTACGTGTCCTCAGTTGAAGGTAAAATCAGGCAAGAGACAGTTTTCTTCACTCTCCAAACTTTTCCCCTTTTCTTTGTTCTTCTGTCAGGTAACAAGAACCTTCTCTCTGTTCTTCTAGCTATTTCTCTCTCCATAATTTGTGTTTTTATTGATTTTTTTGGTCCTTTTTTTTTCTGTACCCTTTTGCCAATTAATCTGATAATTGATGATTGTCTTTGGTTTGATGCGGTGAAAGTGTTCGATAAGCTTTAGACGTTCTGACAATTTTTTTTTTCCGGTAAAATGTTTTAGACTTGCCTGGTTGATACTTCGGTGTTTGGTGTGTTATGGGTTATAAGGTTCGTATAATTAATTCCATACTAAAGGGTTTGGTCTCTCGTATTTATTGTTCTTGCCAACGTTAATTTTAATTTTTATCATTCAGCAAGACCAAAAATCGGTTGTATTTTGAGGTTTGCAAAAGTACTTCTTCGTTGAAGCAGTGATTCCCAATAAGGGTTTCATCATCTTCCATTACACTCACATTTTCTTTTCTTTCACTTCCCCTTGATTTCGATTACTACTATGGCTTCATGATCTCCTATAACACTCACATTTATTACGTTACCTTCCCCTTGATTTGTTCTCGTTTTCTCAGCTTTAGTTGAATCAAAATTGAAGAAATTGGTTTTCTTTCTGACAAATAATGATGTATTGAATCAGATTGGCAAGGGTAGGTCTAGTTAGTTATCTGCAATGATAGAAGGTGGTAGAATCCGGTTGAAGACATGGCAGCAGGCTGCTGTGGCAATGGGTTCGGCAGTGGGGGCATTGTTGGACCCTCGAAGAGCAGATTTAATAGCAGCTCTTGGTGAGACAACTGGAAAGCCTGCTTTTGAGAAAGTTCTTCAGAGGATGAAGAGTTCCCCTGAAGGGAGGGTGAGCTAGTTTATTTTATTGTACTCTTATTTTTTTATTTATTTGGTTAAAGTGGATATTCTCCTTGCCCATGTTGTTTTGGGTGTTGATTTATTCAATTTACTTTTTATTAGATGCCCTATGGCAAGCACTTGCAAACCATAGTGTATTTATTCTGGGGATAACAAAGAGCTTAGGATCAGGTGTTGGTTGGCCTTGGTCTTACTAATTGATCAAAGTGATTATAAATAGTTATAACTTGTCACTAAACAATCACTGTCATTGTCATTACTAATTGTGCTACAACCAACAACTTTTTTTTTATAATTCTGATTGATAGGCTGTGCTGTTGGAGCGCCCTCGTGTTGTTTCTGCAAAAGTTGGGCATGCTTGGGACTTGCCGGCAAATACATTCGGTGCTGCCTATGCTAGGTTTATGGGATCTAGGAACTTTTCACCAGATGATCGACCTCCTGTCCGGTTCATGGATACAGATGAACTGGCCTATGTAACAATGCGAGCTCGGGAAGTGCATGACTTCTGGCATACCCTTTTTGACCTTCCTACTAACTTGATTGGGGAGACAGCGTTGAAGGTTATCGAGTTTGAGCAGATGGGCCTTCCTATGTGCCTGCTTTCTGTTGTAGGGGGCACTGCTAGATTCAGCGAAAAGCAGAGGAAATTGTTTTATCAGCATTACTTCCCCTGGGCTATTAGTGCTGGCGTGAAATGCACTGATCTTATGTGTGTGTATTATGAGCGGTATTTTCATGAAGACTTGGAAGATGTTCGCAGAAAATTGCAAATTGTTCCTGCTCCCGTAGTTCCTTAACTGTATGTATTTGGACCTGATAAATTGTCTGGGCGATGGCAGTGTGGTAGAGTTTTGCTGTTGAAATTTTGGAATAAAATCCAGTGTACAAGCTTTGCCTCTGATATCTAGTCAACGAGCTTTTTATTGGTTGGATTTTATCATAGGATCAGTAAAATAGACTAACAATCACATCTATTTTTCAACTTATCCTGTTATTTTGTAGTTTAATCCTTCTTGTATGCTATAGTAATTTATCAATCCATATGATTGCAAGTTTGTAACCACTGAATTTATTTATCTTAACGGCTAGGGGTATGTAGAAACCACTTGTGAACCACACTGAATTAAACCACAAATAATCAAACTTAAAATAATTCAATTACCAAACCACTTTTTCAAAACAGTTCAGCTACACAAACTAAGTAATTTGTTGAGCTGCATGCAAATTTATAAATACTTGAATACCAAATTACATGTCTATTGAAAATTCTGAACTCACTGCTTCAAAATTTTCAAACCCTACCTTCAAATCAGAACCTTGTTTCTTCAATTTTTTATTCAAACTCCATGTAAACTCATTACTTCAGAATTTTCGAACGCTAGCCCCAAATCATCTCTATGAAGTAGGAATCTTGTCTCTGATTCAAACTCAAATGAATTAAGTCTTACTCTTTCATGCCATCTAATTTGTTTTTTCTTGTTTTGGTCCTTCTGGTCGACCTGTATATCAGATTGAACGGATTTATGGACTCAGCATGCACATCCATGAAGGGCTGGTAAGAGGTAATATTGTTACATTGTCTTTCTTTATTCATACAAGCATGGCCCAAATTGTATTTATGATTAAGTGTAAAAGTTTTAACATTTATCAGGGAAATTATTTTTTGTTACTGGGTGAAAAATGTGATACTTTTCTAATGTTGCAATTAACTGAAATTTATGTTTCATCTTTCGCTTATGTTAATGTGTGGCTTTGGGATGACGATCATCTGATGGGTTATGCAAGTGGAAACCTGACTGTGTATGCTGTTTAAGATTTAAACAGTTAAGCACTCTTTTTGATGTGTGCATAGTTACGTTTACTTATCTCAGTTTGGGTGATTGCTTTGTGGGTTTATGGCACACTGCTAGTGATGCTTGGATCCTTAATTTAGTAGGTATCTTGCAAAAGTTTCAGAAAATTGCAGCAACTGTTTGTAGCTTATAATTCTATTCTCTCTACTTCAACTGAATATTAGTATATGTTTTTGAACGTTTGTAATTTGTAAAATTGACTTTGGTTAAAGTTGATTTTCAAGTTTGATTTCTGTTTGGATGTTTTTATCCTGAAAGCAAATTTGGTATAAAACTTGGTATATTTTTCGATCCAGTGGAGAAGCTGCTATTTATCACTTCTAGTCAAATCAAGCTTTTGAAGCAAACCAATTTTACCTAGCAATAATCAAACAACCATATTGTTACGAAATCAGTCTTAATTCAAAATCAATTCTTATTACTCCCATGGTATAAGGCAAACACACTTTTAATATATCATGCTGATGGAATTGGATGTGTTGAGCCTTTTATAAATGCGAGTTTGATGATTCAGTGTTTCGAATTTATGATAGTCCGAATTATTTTATTCAAAATATCATGCAGATGGAATTGGATGTCTTGAGCCTTTTATGAATGCGAGTATGATGATTCGGTTGAGAATTTATCTTGATCGGAATTATTTTGTTTGCAAGCTATATGTTCAATAAATGCAAGATTTTTAGAAAAATGATGATTGGTCATAATATCATGTAAAATTCTGATTCTTGCTTCACTGATTAATGGAACCTTATCTGTTTTGTAGATCAAGCTTTCATTACTTTATTATGGATGGAAACAGATGAAGTTTATTTATTACCTTGTGTTATATTGACCTGTCCATTGACTTGTCAAATTACTTTAGCCTATGACAAGTCAATCTGCCCCGTTATTAAATCACCTTTTATCATTAACCCCTGTTCGAAGTTATTCTGAAAATCTGTTTTCGGTTGACTCGTCGTGATTCGTGAATTAATAATTGCCACAATAATAGATTTTACTATTTTTACTCGTTTTTGGAAACTATTCAGAGGCTATTTTTATGTGTTTCTACAATTTGTAAACTCTGCATATTGCATCTTTTCATAACGAAAACATATGGACTAAAGTAACCGAAACTGATATTTTCAAATGTTAAAGTCGCAAATTGTTTTGAGTGCAACTCATTAAAAGGGATTGTCCCATATTTTATAGTATGATAGTTTCTTTATGGTTCTTCTTTTGCTGCTAGCATATTATTGTCAGATTTTATCTCAAATTCTGGACAATAATAAACACGGAGTGAATGATAATGTCAATTGGATAAAAGCATCAAGAGTATCAGAGTTTTCAGATGAACATGAGATAAGAATATGAGGACAGCCTATGTTTCCGAGGCATGTCTTGTGGATTTTGTCTCTATTCATTTTTGGACCACAATCTGGGAAGCTTATGTCTTTGCAAATTCAGTGGCCATACTTTGGGCCAGGGATGAAAACAAGGACTGAAAGCAAAAGTCTAAGAAAGAAAAGAAGACTGACTATGGACCAAATAAAAAAAAAAAAAAACTGACTATTTTGCATAACAATTAAAAATGAACATTGACTGTAAACTTTACTGATAATTTGCATTTGTTCGTGCAGGGAATTAATTTCTGATAACACCATTTTGCTGAATCTTGTCAGTAAGTTCGGGTGTTGAAATTAAAGAGTAAACCAATTCCAGTCGTGTACTACGCTGACGAAGACTTGGACTTCTTCGTATTTATATCTCAAATGCTGAGACTTATTGACTTGACTTTGATCTGTGCAAATTACGTTAGCAACATATGAAAATACGGTAAATAAAAAGATGGTGTTTCTTATCCACTTTTTTACGTGCTCGTTACTTTACGTGGCAGAAGGTTATACGATAATAAAATAGATATAAAAAAATAAAAATACTTCTCATAGTTGAAAATGTGAGTTAATTAGATTGATGATAAATAAAAAAAATTTAATATATATTTAATATATATAATTTTTTTTCCTTTTATATATATATATATATAAATATGCTTATTATATGAAATTTTTGTAATTTTTATATGGTCATATTAGTAATACATGTGAAATTACCTTTATAGATTGGTTATTGTTGGGTGTATACAATAAAAGTTTTGAACTAGATTATAGTATTGATAGATTTAAATTATCTTATAACTAAAAGATATATTCATATTTTTTATTTTAATTATGAGGATATTTTTTCTTTTGTAATTAAGATTATTTTTACTCACAACTGTTATTTGTTATTGGTCGTTTTACTAATTAGATATTAAAAATATATTCTTACATGGTGAGTTGTAGGAAGAAGTTTATATAGATCAACCTTTAGGATTTATGCTTCTAGAGATCTTCTTCATCTTATTTGTGATCTACGACGTTCTCTTTATGATTTGAAACAATCACTTCATACTTGGTTTGTCTATTTCAGTTGGGCTCTAATTTAGTTTGGCTATAAAGTTGACTACTTAGTTTTCTTCCTTCTTTCTTTATTTATTTAGTGGTATATGTTGATGACATTGTTACTATTGGTAATGATTCTAAGGATATTGAACGACTAAAGTCTCATTCAAAATCAATTTCAAACAAATAATCTTAGTCTATTAAAATATTTTTTAGGCATTGAGATTACTCAATTTGCTTAAGGTATTGTCATTATCCTACAAAAATATGTTTTGGATATACTCACTGATACTAGTATGCTTAAGTGTCGTCCTAGTGATATGTCTATGAATTCTCAACTAAAACTTCTTTCGTGTTAGGGAAACCTTCAAAAGACCCGAAAAGATATTATAGATTTGTTGGCAGACTCAATTACCTCATAATCACTAGGTTCGAAGTAAGTATAGTAAGTCAATTGTTTAATAATCCTTGTGATAGTTATTGGAATACCCCCATACGCATCTTTCGTTACATCAAGAATGCACCAAGTTGCAGACTCTTATATGAGGACAAAGAATAATTTCAAAATTGTTTGTTATTCTAATGCATATTAGACAGGGTTGTCATTAGATAGATTATCTACTTCAGAATATTTTGTTCTTATTGAAAGTAATTTAATATCATGATGGAATAAGAAACAAAATATAATTTTCAGATCTAATACAAGCCGAATATCATGTTATGACAAATACTACAAGTGAAATTATGTGGCTGCGATAATAACTTCTTCAACAACTCTAGTCGGATAACATTTAAAATAGTAAACCTATAAATAGATTTAACATATAAAAATATAAAAATAGACTATTATTAAGAGAAATCAATGTTAATTAGTGATCAATAAGTATATATATTTATGAAATTACTCAAAATATCTCATTTTAATTATATTTGTAATAAATTTAATACGATAAGATATATATGTTTAGGTTTCAAAGAAAATATTAAAAATATGATTTAATTAAATTGATAATAAATAAAAAACTAATGTATATTTAATAGATATATAAGATTTTTATTTGATTTTTTTATATATATTATAAATAAATTCTTGTATATGTTATTAGACACGACATCTTAATTTTAACACTAATAAAAAAAATTTAAGTATGAAGGGATATGCATATAAATATTATTAATTTAAATATTTAAATATCTGACTTTTTTAAATTTTTTTTATATAAAAAGCATTTTTATTTATAAAATCAATGTTATGATGTTATTGATTAAAAATTCCAGTTATAGGTGGTGGAGTAATCGAAAATTTCATTTGTGGTAAATGTTTTAAACACTTTGCAACATTAGAAAAAAAAAATTAAATGCGTGGCTTAATATGACAAGCTGATTATATATTTCCAAAAAAAAAATGGTGTTCTTCTTTACCCATGAACATTGTTTAACTTTTACCTTTCTGTCTCTTTTTTTCCTTTCAATTTCTTTATTCAATACCATTTCATGGGTTTGAAAACAATAAAAAAATTCTCGTAACTTTCATTGCAATTGCATAAACTAGTTGCAAAGTTGAAGCTTTGCTTTGACCAAAAAATACTATGTGTACACGCGGTTCTTTGCCGTAAAAATAATATAAAAAATGTATTGTTTATTCAATATCTATACTTATACAATTTTATATTTTAGTTTATACCTTAAGAAATAATTTATTTTAATTTTTATATATACATTTTTTTATATTTTGAAATTAGAATAAATAACTTTTATGTGAATTAAAAGGAATAATTTTTAGATATAATGAATAGATTTAGAACTAAACATTAGTGAAAAAGAAAAGAATAGAACTAAATATGTAACTAAAGCTATAGAGATACAATATCATTTTCCCCGAAGAAGATCAAGTTAACCAAAAAGGGAAATCAAATAATAAAAAAAATGGGGAAGAAAGGATTGGAAGTGGAAAATCACAGACAGCACACCAACGTTGATGAAAAAGAAGTGAAAAGAAAAGTCAATAAGATCACGGGTTCACACATGCGTGTCTGCTAGAAAAGCCTCATACTCATACCTTTCTCTCTCTTTCTATGTCTTCAAACCGAAGTGCCTCAAAGTTAGCTCCTTTTCCACTCTGAATCACTCTATTTATATTGGGTCTTTCCTCCTCCTCCATCTTAGTTTTGGTATTGAATTGAGTTGAGAAGAGGTCATAGACAAAAAACATGTCTACTGTTGAGTCAGGTGACCACAACAATATCAAAGGGGTACCAACTCATGGTGGACGCTACATTCAGTACAATATCTATGGCAACCTTTTCGAAGTTTCCAGAAAATATGTCCCTCCTATTCGCCCTGTGGGTAGAGGTGCTTATGGTATTGTTTGGTAAGTCAAAAAGTCCTCTTTTTTCTTTTCCTGGGAGGTGTTTTTTTTTGCGAATTTATTACATTTGTTTTGTTGTTTGTTGCCTTTTGTGTAAAGGGGAGTCCTTGCTTCGAGCTATGTTGTTCTACTTTCCTCTTCTGGTCTAGGATTAGGTGACTTTAGGAGCAAGGACTAGTTTTTGTTACTGATTAAGCCCCTTTTGTTAAGAATTAAGTAATTAACTTTTTTTGCTTAAAAGAATTGTCATTCTTTTATTATGTTTGGTCTGGTTGTTGAGTGAATGAAGGTTATTTTTGTTTGATGGTGAGGGAGGTCGGTTTTGAGCTCAAATTGTTGCATTTTTCTTAGTTGCCTTTTACCAATTTGCAATGTCTTGATGAGATTCATGAGCTGAAAAATGTGTTACTCCTTCACAGACACTGTTTTTGTAGATTTTAAAATGTTGGCCTAGTGCCGAAGACTTTCATAGCTCCTCCAATTTTGTTTCTGTTGTTTAATTAGTTGTATTGATACTATGATTCTGCTCGAGTCAAAGTGCAAAAAGAGATGTGATCATTCTTTTGTTATCTCTGGGTGCTCATGTGATATTGATGCTGTTAATAGCATGGTTCTTGGTATTTTAAGACTCAATTACATGAAGTACAATGTATATGTTGTGGATGGTGTATTAAATTTGGGGTCTGACTAGGAGTTCACTTTGTCGTCCATGTGTCAGATTTTCTGCTATCAAAGATGTGAGGAACACTAACAATTTTTTTCTTTGTTTCGTTCAGTGCTGCTGTAAATGCGGAGACAGGCGAGGAAGTTGCTATCAAGAAGGTTGGCAATGCATTTGACAACAGAATAGATGCCAAAAGGACCTTACGAGAAATTAAACTTCTTCGGCACATGGATCATGCAAACGTAATTTTGATGTTTTTTACTTGCATCTAAAGCTTGTTTTCTTCAATGTTATTGTTTATTTAAATTATTTTCTTGTGTGAGACTATGAATTTTATTTGGCCTATTATTGCTTTCTTTCTTCAGTACATTCTTTGTTTCTTCCCCCATTTTCTGTTGCTCCTGTAAAAGCTTTGATCTGTAACGTTTAATTTTGCGTATTGAACAAGAACAAATGACATAGTGCTGCATCCTGTAACGTGATGCACTGATGCATCACTATGGTTTTTTTCTTATACATGATATTTTCACGTTATGTGTAGATTTGTGCTGTGTTGGTCTGAAAATTTAGCATAGTCAAATATGATTTTGAATAAAAAAAATATATATCATAAGCATACTTTTGAGTTGGACTTTCTTGACATCATTGCTCTAATTTTATTCAAATGTTTTTTGTATGCTTAAATGCAGATTGTGATTAGGTTTAGTATGAAGGTTTTCATTTATTAAAAGTCAGTTTATGGTAAAATCTTTTGATCTTAGTTGTGGAAAATACTTGTCTAGTTCTCTAGCTATACTTGTCTTTGATTCGTGAAAGGTGCTTGGTTGGATTTTCCTCATTGGATTTTGACTTTAAAATCTTCTTTAGCATTCAACTTGCAAAGATTACGGCTTATCAATTATTTCTTCAATTCAGATTATGTCTATTAGAGATATTATACGACCTCCACAGAAGGAAAACTTCAATGATGTGTACATGGTTTCTGAGTTAATGGATACAGATCTCCATCAAATAATACGTTCCAATCAACCACTGACTGATGATCATTGTCGGGTTAGCACTTTAATTACTTTTAGCATGACTTTTTAATCTATGTAGTTGAAAGACTTTATAGAAAACAGCTTTATCAATGTACTCTCCTTTGGTTATATAGTTGGACAAACTGGAGATAAAGCCAAAAATAAAGTGCTTTAAGTAGATTTTCTGAGCATAAATCTTTGTAAAAAAGGTGCCAAGTATGCAATTTTGCACACATGTCATGTGGTTCCATCTTAGTTTGATAGGCCTGACTTTTAGATTTTGCTGTCAAACTAAATTAGTTTTTTGTTTGCAGTTCAATGTTTAACGCAGTGATGGCTACAATAGTGTAGTGGCATTGTTCTTATTTTTTGCAAAGTTTTACTTCCAATATCATATCAATGGTGTAAATAAATTCTCAGTATGCTTTAATCTTGAGCCAACTAATGAATTTGCATAACACTAAACATACAAATTTGTGCCTCTCCAATGATACATATCTTCTTATGGTCAGCATTTGAACAATCACATTTTGCATGAATAATGCCTTACCTAATTACTCTCTTTTCCTTTGCATATAAACTTTATATGGTAGCCACTCTCTAAAGTGTAGACCTATTATTAACTTTTATCTGAGGTATTCTTTTCTGAAAATTTCCCCCCATTCTTCTACCTTTTTTTCTTGGTCTTGATTGTTGTGACTTCATTACATTGTTATTAATAAACTCAATCATTAGAAAGATTTTTGCTTTGGTTTTCATCAGTATTAATATTTGTGGACAAACTTTGATGTCCAGTTATGTGAAAAATGTTACATAAATCTGAGCTGAAATGTATACTGTTGTTCACTTCCTCTACAACAGACTAGTGAAAATATTTTAATAGAATTGGCTTTACATACAACTTACATTGGTATGCTGAATTACCTTGGAATTTTCTTAATAATTTTAATTTTATTTTGAATTAAATTGGTTGGTGACGTTTGTGGTTTTATGTATAAAATCAATAGGTAAAATGTAATTATACTTATGAACATCCTGTAAAGCCTGGAACCTTTGAAGACTGACTAAAGCTCAGTCTGTCTACTAGGTGATGTTGGTCTCCTATCTCACTTGTGGTGTCCACATCATCTATTACACTACTTGGACTTAGAGTCGTCTTTAAGGCTTCAGGCACACTCTAGCATAGTTTTTATATTTTCTTAACAATAACTCATAAGATCTTTCTTTTTGCCCCAGTATTTTCTGTATCAATTGCTTCGAGGACTCAAATATGTACATTCAGCAAATGTTTTGCACCGTGATCTAAAGCCTAGCAATTTGCTATTGAATGCCAATTGTGACCTGAAGATTGCAGACTTCGGTCTTGCTAGAACTACATCTGAAACTGATTTTATGACTGAATATGTGGTCACTCGATGGTACCGAGCTCCCGAGTTGCTTCTTAATTGTTCAGAATATACTGCAGCCATTGATATATGGTCAGTTGGTTGCATACTCGGTGAAATTATAACAAGACAACCACTCTTTCCTGGCAAAGATTATGTTCATCAGCTGAGACTGGTCACAGAGGTATCTCCTGAATTGATATCATAAATCAAGAATGTTCTTATTTATTTGTATTTCTTTTCTCTCTTTTAGATCTGGAAGTTGGATCTACTTTTAAATTAGAGTTCCAACTTCTAAAGCTTTGTGCAATTGTGAATTTTGGGTGTCAAGCTTTGCTGAAATGCAGTTGGTACTTTAATTATTTTGAACCTTTGGTTTATTTCCATCAATATTGCCCTCATGTTAATCTTATCACTTCAAGAGGCAGGAACTCTTTTTCAATAAAAGGGGAAATGTAAATGATAATGATGTTTCCTTCCTCAAGGGAGACACATACATTTTAATGAACTTTAGATATTAGGAGATTTACTAGAGTAAGAGATACAAAAGACTTTGAATTCTTGTGTGGTAATTATCCATGTGCACCTTTCAGTGCAGGACACCTGACGGCATGAAATTCAATTGTTCTCAATTTTGGATTTGCTGAGAGAATTAGGATAGAAATTAGAGGAATTTAAGCCTTAATTAGGATATGCAGGGAAGAGCTGTGTTGCAACTTGCAAGGGAAAGGATGAGGATTAAAGGGTCAATAAGTTTTGTTAAAAATATATGGGAGGTGAGGGTTTGGAATTTTTAGTACGGTAGGATTTGGGGAAAATTCAAGGAAACAACAACAAAAGTTAAGGGTTGAGTATTTTAATGGTGTCTGCCAAAGGATTTAGGTCTGGTGACATAAGAAAAAAGTTTAAAAAACAAAATAATATGAAGAGAAAAACTGTGCATCACTCGTGTCATCTATGCTGAAGCCAGAAAGATGCATCACATTAGTAAGATTTTGGATCTTTATGCTTACGTCTTCTGGATTTTATAACCTGTATCACCATGTCTAAATGGAAAATTATGAAATTTTATACCAGCTTTGAAGTTCTGAAATGTTATAGTAATTGATTTTTATTTATGGGACATGGTATTTGTGGTCCTTGCCTTTAGAGTAGTTTTTCTAGTAGACCATATAATATTGTTATTAAAGAACATCAAACAATTGTACTCTCTATGACTACTTTTGTCCCCTTGGTTTCTTTTTGCCTTTTGGGAACATAAGGAAACCATGGGTGTAAGAAATGAAAATTGATTAAATTAAGAAGGCTTATATGGTCATTGATCCTCTGTTCTAGCTTTCTGCCTACTTACATTTTGCAATCAATAGATTCAGATTGTACAGTTTCCTGGTAGAATGTAAATTTTCATTCTTTGAGATCTCTTACTGATTTAAAATTTATTCTAAGATGACAATTTTCCTTTCTTTCAAAAAGCTGATAGGTTCACCCGATGATGCCAGCCTTGGATTTCTACGAAGTGATAATGCTCGTAGATATGTAAAACAACTTCCCCAATATCCAAAGCAAAACTTTTCGGCTAGATTCCCCAACATGTCTCCTGGCGCGGTTGATTTGCTCGAGAAGATGCTTATCTTTGATCCTAACAGACGTATTACAGGTAATCGGCATGCAAAACTTTTCCACAGTTTTATTGAATAGCTGCGACTTATTGTTCCAGGAGCTGTATATGAATTGGAACGATATGAGATATGGGGACAGATGTGAAAGACCAAGTTATGACATGACAACAGAAAACTTCAGCACCAACTAATACCACAAGAAAAAAACGACAAAATTAATTAAAATCAGAGGTTACCAATTAAAAATCTGTCACAATTTTTTCCAATTTTTGTTTTGAAGAGCACCCTTGTAAGCCTCTGTAGTGTTTGCTGGCCGATAATGATTTCTTAGTTTAGAACAACCAGATCCATGACAAGTTTGTTTTTGGTTTAAGTGCCCTATACTCATTTTTTGTTAATATTTGTATGGTTATCTTGAATTCATTAGGTCATGTGAGTAAACCTGTTAGGATCCAATTGTAAGATTTGAGACGTAAGTACCAAATTGGAAGACCAAGGTTTATAAGACCTTAGGCTCTCTAACTACAATAACAAGCTTTTTTGGTGTGTTTCTCCCAAGGTTCTTATCATAACATTAGTGTAAAGCCATCTAGTTGTGTGAATTCATTTAAAATCTATTTTTCTTTTTCATGTTTCTTAACAATATACATACTAGAAATGGTGATGTGGCTATACAGTGATTTCTTATTAGATGTCTTTGTAAAAATATTTTACACTGAGTGTTTATAAATTAAACTCTATAAATGATGATATTCTCTTTTGTCTATTTTTATTGATTGTATCCCATTTCTTAATTCTTTTCAGTTGATGAGGCATTGAGCCACCCATACATGGCACCTCTCCATGACATCAATGAGGAACCTGTTTGCACTAGACCTTTCAGTTTTGACTTTGAGCAACCGTCATTCACTGAAGAAGATATCAAGGAACTCATCTGGAGAGAATCTGTGAAATTCAATCCTCTTCCACCAGTCTACTGAGTTTTTGTATTTATGTTGTATATGCTTAGTGAAATACCTGATAACTAATATACGTTATGACACTACTTTGGCAAGTTGCAGCACCACAGAATGAGACATATTGCACATACTGTGATTCACTGAGCTTGTTGTGAGGTTTCTTTCATTTCGGTCTCATCTCAGATTCTTCGATAATCATATTGTTGAGATGCACAGAGGAAAGGATCAGAAGATGTGCAGCTTTACTCAGTTTTCAGCAGAATATCCTAAAGCTTCAACTCCTTGTTGTACTTCTACCCTTCATTTTAGACTCGAGAACCATGCACTGAACTGTTCTTGCCAGTTTTTCTATCCTTTACACCAAGAAAAATACACAAAACTTTCCATTTGTGGGGATAGACATTATCCCGTATTCCCATTGTATGACATAAATTGTAATGGTTTGTTAGTATTCGAAATAATTAAAAAAATTTCTTAATTCATGTAGTGGTTCTTTTAACAAAACTTAACTACCAAAATTTGATTTATGTAACAACATAATATTTATCCAAGAAGCTTAAAGCCATTTCATAAACTTAAAGCAAAAGGAAAATTGCTTGGTTACAATAATTTGACGAAAAATTCGTTGTTCATCTTGAGCAACGAATTTCTGGATTGTGGATAAGATGGGAAAGACTAGACTTATAAATAACTACATGACACATTGTAACACAAGTGCAGTCATGCATGTTTGATTCGGTAAGCACATTTCTTAAGCTTCAACGAATCAATTGGTAGATTCTCTGGGGGGAAATCACATGCTTTGGTGTTCTCCTGCCCATGATCAGGTAAAGAATTGCATGGCTTAGGAGTCACCCCACTTGTGATCCCTTCAATATCAGTACATGTCCATGGCTGTTTTTTGGCCTTGGCTGCCATTTTAATGGTGACATTGGCAATACAGATTCCAGTAAAAGGGTCATTGGAGATTCCTTCCAACCTAGCAGCCATGGTGACATTGTCAGCCACCACATCTCTGTAGTTGATGCCTTTGATCTCAGGCAAGGCTTTAGGATCATAGTGGCTATCAGCATGGGAACCATAGTTACCAGTCATCCAAAATACCCATTTCATGGTGTGCATGGTCATTCCCTTAACATATATGTCCTTCACATACCCTCCTCTCCCTACTGCAGTCTTGATTCTGATCCCAGATTCTGTATGGATGGCTGTGATGTCCTCTGCTCTGACATCCTGGATTCCACCTGACATCTCACTCCCCAAGGCAATGGCCGCACTTTCTGGGGAAATGCATGTTAGCCGTCTGATCACTAGTTGTTTTGTGGGCCATCCAAACTTTATGCCATATTCATCCCACCCACTTTTCACTGCTACACAGTCATCTCCAGAAACTATGTAGCAGTCTTCAATTCTGGTATTTGTGCAAGAATCTGTTGCCAAAAACGAGGAAAGATGAATATAACAATTGAATGGACGAAGTAGTACTTTTGAAACCTCATTCTTAACTGAAAATATTTTTAGTATTTATTTATTTTTCCTTTAACTCACATCAATTTTCTTTCTTTGTATATCTATTATTCTAAAAGTTCCTTCCCCAGATAAATTGCATTTTAAGATTATTTTAATCTTAAACCAAATAATTTTGAATTTAATTTTTAAATTTTGACATACCATATCAAAAGAAGTGACATTTCTGTTGAAATGATGCAAATTTCAAAGTTTTGTCAAGCAGTTTTTTTTCATAATTTTCTCCGCAACCTTAAACGTTTTACTTCAAAATATTCCCATTTAATTAAATAAAATATTTATTATTAATGATGAAAAAGTTAATGTTCTTTTCAATTTATTTTTATATTTTTAAAATAATAATATAATACAAGCAAAATCTATTTATAATCATACATTCATGTCTAAATAATTAAATTAATATTAAGATTTACTAACATTAATTCCTTTTATTTGGCACGTTCTCTCCACTCGAACACGCACACATATATATATATATATATATATATAATAAATAATACTCACCTGGGTTGATGCCATCAGTGTTTGGAGATGGGACAGGAGCGATAATGGTGAGGCCTTTAATAATAATATTGCTGTATAGTGTTGAAAAAAAGTTGTTATAATCTTCAAATTGGAACAACATTTCAAAGGTGTAATAATGTTTCTGTAGCTTAATCTTGAAGGCATTTATAACTTGAATAAGACCTTATAAAAGGGCAAAATTACCTGCTATAAACAGGATGAACATTCCATGATGGAGAATTTAGGAGGGTCAAATTCGAAATTTGAATCTTGTCTGAGAACATTAATTCAATCAAGTAGGGGCGAGTGTACTTCAACTTTTTCTTGTGAAATTTCTGCCACCAAAATACTCCTTGACCATCTATGGTGCCATTGTCGCCTATCACCCCAATAGTGAAATGAACTTTAATGTAACACTAAACTTACACTAATTTTTTAAATGACATGAAATTGATATTATTTTTTGTTTTCATTTAAGAAATCATTACATGTGACCAAAAAGGGATGTTGCATGATCATTAGTCACAACTGATTAACCAGCCTGTTCTGAAAATAACTGTATGTCTAATTTGACTCAAAGTAGCTCTTGAGGGATACATTGAGTATAACTATTAAATTAAACAATTAAGTAACCTAAAGTATCAGTCAAAACATAAAATTTAATGGAAAAAAGCCTAATGGGAACACATTGAATCAGTGCAAGTAAATTTTGACAACTTAGAATTCAAACTTTAGATGCATAGCACATGTTTTCTGAAAAGGTTCACCAACCCTTAACTACTAGTTTGATAATTGTTTCATGCATGCAACTTTTTTGCATACCTGTGACAATAACATCAGTGAGGTTTGTTCCGAATATGAGGCTGGTGTACCTTCCTGCTGCTGCATCTCTTCCTCTACCGTAGGATGGGAGTGGTTCAATAACAGGCCACTCACTAATATCCTACACCAGTTCATATTAATTAATAACTAACATTAATACAGAGAAAATCTTTGGTTAGTGGTGTTACACATGAAAGTGCTAAACTGTGCAACACTTGGAACTGTTCCTCAATAAACAAAAGACAAAAGTGTATTGGACCACACTATGGCATTGACAGTTAGTTTATAGGAGGAATAACTAAAAGTGTAAGGATGACTATTGACTTGATTTTGGGGATTAAAGGTTCCTTTCCTGTGAAACCAAATTTGTCATTAAGAGAGTCTATGAACAGTTTTTAGTTGATAAATGGTTTGGGAGTTTGTAAATTGCTTTCACGAGTTACATAACAATATTGCTTTGATAGACTAGTTTGCTAGTAACAGTAGGAAGTGAGGAACCTTGTGATGAATTTCATTTATTTAATATCTTTCCTTATTTGTAACTCAAGTGAATCCCTTTAAAAACGTATATTTCCAATTTCATTCGTAAGTCATGAGTCTATGACACAATGACAACGATAACATATTTCTAATTTTCCATCAATGAAGTCCACTCACATAATTTCTTTTCCCATTCACCTAAAGAAAGCTTAAGAGCATCACTTCCTTGACTTTTTGTTGGTTTCTTTTGTCAGATTTGGGAAATAGTTCTCCCCAAATGCTGCCAAAAGGAAAGGTGGAAGAAAGGGCAGATGAAGCCAGCTGGGTGAAACAACAGGAGTTCAAATACAAGATTCAGTAGAATAATTTTTTCTACTATAGAAAAACAATATAATAACTTAAAACATATAAAGAAATTGATATTTATCAATTAATAATAAACAGTCACTAAATCAAAGAATTTCACTTTATTTTCAACCTAAAATCTTAACATTCTTTATCATATATACTTTATTCAGTTTTTCTTTTTTTATCTTCTAATAATATGAACATGTGACTGGAAGGTTACTAGAAACATGTAAGGAAAGTATAGATTCAAGATGTTTTGTGTGAAAGGGTAGAAGGAGATTAAGAAAGACATTGAAAATTGGAAGAAATAATTAAAAAGGACCTTATAATAAACAGTATTTATGATGATTTGAATTTTAACTGAAACTGATGGTTTCAATGGAGTCAAGTAATCTATGCAGCCTATCTCACCCAGAGAAACAGGAGTATAGTAGGTGCGAATCAAGAAATTGAATGCTGACCAGGTCATGAATCTCATATTTGTTATTACTTAGTCATCAAAGAATGAACATAAATAATACAGATACCTGAGAAGCAAGGAGAACAGCATCTTTGTTCAGATAGAGAGTGAAATGACTGATAAGACTAAAACTCCCAGTAAGCCATTTTCCAGCAGGAACATAGAGCTGAGCCCCCCCTTTAGAAGCATACTGACTCAGATCACTGATTGCAGACTTAAATGCCTTTGTATTTGATGTCTTTCCATCCCCAACACCACCGAAATCCGTCAATGAAGCACTATAAGCCCTGCAATTTATCGCTTTGTACTCAAAGGAAGTGCTAACAATTTTGGATTTTTTGCTCTCAGCTACCTCTGAGCTTAGCAGTGTCAACAAAAGAAGAACACAAACCAATCTAACTACCTGTAAAACAAAACACCAATTAGAAAAAAAGAATGCAGAAAATGAAGGTAATATGCATACATGTAATTCTACAATATTGTGCATAAGCTCTAAAAGTATATGCAGGAAAAGAATTGCATGTATGAAACCAAAATGCAACTTAGAATGACAGAGGAGAAAAGAGGGTCTCACTTGTACCCTCATGTGAGGTTTCCAGAAGAGCTCCATCCTAAGAAAAAGCACTTTGGTATTTGTTTGAGGTATATGGTGAAGAGTGAAGCAGCTATGTTAAGTATTTATAGGGGAAGTTTAGATATGGCCAATAGGTTCATGAATTCTCAAAATTCAAAAGGTGGATGATTATTGTTTAACAAAATAAGCAACTATTATTTACTCTCTAAATAAATAAATTAGTAAATATCCCTATAACCTATGTACCTAATACTATTTTTTGACATTCCTAAACACAAAACATACACGTCCAAGATTATTTGTTATCTCTAGGAGACATGATATACCAAAAGAATGATACTCTATTTGTTGCGTGCAAGGCTTCAATCGTAGTTGCAACTTCAAACGTGTTGTTTATATTTTCTCCGAATTCATGAGTGGATGATTTTTCGTTTCTTTCCATTAAGGTTTTGTTTAGTTAGAATCTCTTAAAGAGAAAGGAATATTAGAACCCTTTGAATTTATAAACCATTACGTTTCTATAATTGATTAAATGTTTGGCATCGAAGTATGTTCAAGTGTTGATTTACTCTCTTATTATAAAGTATTAAATGAAAAACCAATGTATTTAATATCATAAGTAATTTGTAGTCATGCGATGTTATCTTCAACACAATCAACGGCCAACGAATTCTGGTCAGAACTGTAGTTACAACACACATGAAACAGTAGATATGTTAAATTTGAACGTTCATGCGATGTTATGTCATTATTGCTGTCGTCACATTGTTATGAAATGTTAACAGCAGAATATCAATGCCATATTCTTAATCTTATTGTGCACACATGTCCTTAGTTAGTGTCCCAAAATCATAGCTATACAAAATGTTACATAACGTATTTTTCAAAATATATAGAAATAGAGTTATGTCTTTGCATGATAATAATGTAGTTTTTTTTGTTATGATTATGGTTGGTGAATTTTGGAAGAAGTATAGAATGGTGGGATATTGGGTTGGTGTGGTATCTACTATGAAATATTATTAGAATATAGTTTTAATGGAAGTTTCACTTCTCTTTCTTTTGGGTCCAATGAGCCTTCTTCTTCACCTTCATGTCCACGCCAATCCCCACTATTGCCGACACATTCATAGACGCAGAAATTTTATGGTGCTTTTGCTACCCTTTCATCCTCCCCATTTATCTATTCTTCGTGGTAGAAATAATCACAAAACAGAGGGGTTTCAAAGGATCGAGAAAATATTATAATATTACCTCCATTCCATAATAAAACTAATTAATCACAAAATTTCTCTGATCCCTTCAATTAACCTCTAACAAATAGCATCACAAACCAACAAAGAACAAAGCTTGCTACAATTAAACTTAGCTACAATAGAGTTAGATAAATAGAGTAGGAATGGATACACTTCACCTACGAGCTATGGTGTCTCTAGGTAACAAACAAAGATAGGGTTCATCAAAGGAGAAGGATATGAGATATTGATAACAGAATGTTTAAAGCCTTCAAAATGCACCCAAAAATTTGTAATAACTAAAATATTGGCTTTCCATTTGGAGTATGAGAGTGGCATTTGGATGTTGCTATTAATTCACTAGCCTTAAATGAACAACTACATTATGACACATCTTAAAACAAATTTCATGCATATTTAATGTTATAACTACACTTCTTAAGCTCTAACATATCAATTGGCAAAATCTCTTGTGGAAAATCACATCCCTTTGATTTTCTCAGGCCCCTGATCAGGTAAAGAATTGCATGGCTTAGGAGTCACCCCACTAGAGATCCCTTCAACATCTGTGCATGTCCATGGCTGTTCAACAGCTTTGTCTGTGATGTTAATTGTCACATTAGCAATGCAGATTCCTGTAAAAGTGTTATTAGAGATTCCTGCTAAGGTAGCAGCCATGGTCACATTGTGAGCCACCACATCTCTATAGTTGATGCCTTTGATCTGAGGCAAGGCATTAGGATCATAATGATCATTAGCATATGAACCATAGTTACCATTCATCCAAAATGCCCATTTCATTGTATGCAGGTTCATTCTTTTAACATATATGTCCTTCACATACCCTCCTCTTCCTACTGCAGTCTTGATTCTAACCCCAGATTCTGTATGGATGGCTGTGATGTCTTCAGCTCTAACATCTTGGATTCCACCTGACATCTCACTCCCTATGGCAATGGCTGCACTTCTTGGAGAAATGCATGTTAGTCTTCTGATCACCAATTGTTTTGTCGGCCATCCAAACTTTATGCCATACTCATCCCACCCACTTTTCACTGCCACACAATCATCTCCAGAAACTATGTAGCAGTCCTCAATTTTGATATTTGTGCAAGAATCTAATGCCAAAATAACAAGAGTGAAAACAAAGAAAAGGATAAAATTATGTATCCAATTAGTTATCCAGTTCTATACAAGAATTTCTTAATCCATTAAGAAATATAGTTAATGAATTAAAAATAATATAGGAAATATCTAATTAATGTTAAAATGTAAGTAACATATATAATATTTCCAGTGAAACATAAATGGAGAACAGGAATAGGGTTAAAAATGTTAATTATAATCATATATTAATATAAAAATCATCAAATTAATGTTAAGATTTGTATCTTCAGCTGCATACCAGGATTAATGCCATCAGTGTTTGGAGATGGGAGAGAAGCGATGATGGTGAGGCCTTTAACAATAATATTGCTGTACAGTGTTGTAAAATTTGTTATTACTAGTATTTTACTATGAGATAAATATTTATTTATACATTTTTTTTAAATATATAAATTAGGTTAAAATTGAATTTTGTATTAACTGAATTTATAATCTGATGAAATTGTTTTCAAAATGTCCTTTATTAAATTATATTTTATTTTTAATATTTTCTTTGATTATCTTAATATAAACAGGAATATTATTTTTTATTTATTTATAGAAATTAGACACAAATATATGAAAATTTAAAATAATTTATACACTGCTCAAATACTCAACTAACTGAAATAGACTCCCTTAATAAATAATAAAATATTTTTATTACAAAAAAAAATTTCATAAAATTGAAGTCTTCTATGGATTAATATGAAGGGTAATTTATAATACATGAAAGGCACAGAGAATGTAGGAAATATTTAATTGAAAAAAAAAAATGAAAAACGAGACCTGTTTTCCAACCACATGATTTTAATTGAGAGTTTTTACACAATCAATATAAAATGTTTGACACTTTTAATTAATTAGGAATATTTATTATTATTATTATTTAAAACAAGTATTTCTTATAAAAGCAAATACATAAATAAATTCATCCTACACAATTTATATTTAAATCACAGTATAACATGCTGAGATAGAAAATAGAATATGATAGGAGAAGATTACCTGCTATAAACCGGATGAACATTCCATGATGGAGAATTTAGGAGCGTTAGATTGGAGATTTGAATATGATTGGAGAACATTAATTCAATCAGATACGGGCGAGTGTAGTTCAAAGTTTTGTTGTAGAATTTCTGCCACCAAAATGCTCCTTGACCATCTATGGTGCCATTGTCCCCTGTCACACCACAACATATCCTCATATTTTCATTCTTATATTAAAAAAATTCTAAATCAACCTATTAATCTTATAGTACTTCTTTTATATAATATAAATATTAATGAATTTTATATAAAGATTTCTAGAAAAATTAGTTACTCATATTAAGATTAATCAGCAAGCACTAGCAACAATAAAATCATTTAACCTATAGTTAATAATTTAATATAATATCAATTTTGCAATATTTCATAATGTGACATCTTTTGAGAACTATTACTGTCAACCCGTAGTTAATAGTCTTTTGGAACTAAAATTCAAAGTTTTGGTGCGTAGCACATGTTTGCTGAAAAGGCTCACCAAACTTAACTACTGGTTTGATAATTGTTGATGCATGCAACTTTTTGCTTGCATACCTGTGACAATAACATCAGTGAGGTTTGTTCCAAATATGAAGCTGGTGTACCTTCCAGCAGCTGCGTCTCTTCCTCTACCGTACGATGGGAGTGGCTTCATCACAGGCCACTCACTAATATCCTAAACCACGAAAAACTTTGGTTAGGAGTGTCACACATGATAGTGCCAAAATGTGTCACACTAGGAACTGTTCACTATAAACAAAAGGAAAAAAGTGTTTGGAATCGGATCACACCACATTATTTCACTGGCAGAGTTATGAATCTCATATTTGTTATTACTTTGTCATCAAAGAATGAACATAAATGAGACAGATACCTGAGAAGCAAGGAGAACAGCTTCTTTGTTTAAATAGAGAGTAAAATGACTGAAAAGACTAAAACTACCAGTAAGCCATTTTCCCGCAGGAACATAGAGCTGAGCCCCCCCTTTAGAAGCATACTGACTCAGATCACTGATTGCAGACTTAAAGGCCTTTGTATTTAATGTCTTTCCATCTCCAATACCACCAAAATCCGTCAATGAAGCACTATAAGCCCTGCAATTTATAGCTTTGTACTCAAAGGAAGTGGTAGCAGTTTTGAATTTTCTGCTCTCAGCTACCTCTGATCTTGGCAGTGTCACCAAAAGAAGAGCACAAACCAATCTAATTACCTGTAAAACAAGACATACCTTAGAAAAAAATGTAGAAAATGAAGCTATATACATATATGTCTGTGTAGCTCCAAACTATTGTCGAGGGGTTTCCATGCAGAAGCTCAAAAAATATATACATATATGTACGTGCAGGACAAAAACATTGCATGATATATTATACCAGTATGCAAAAGCTCACTTGTACCCTCATTTGAGCTATCCATGAGCTCATATGCACTTCTAATTTTTTGAGGTAAAATGTGGAGAGTGAAGCTGTGTGAAGTATTTATTGGGTGAAGTTTTTTGTTATGGCTAACAGACAGATTCATGAATTCTCGAAATTCGAAAGGTGATGTTTATTCCAGATTAGAAAATTATTATTTTAGTGTCTAAAAGTTTAACTAAGAGTCAGTTATTTTAGTTTTTCAAAGATAAACTTCCTTTCAAGTTTTGGAATCTTCAACAGATCTATATTATCATTTATATTTCAATTGGGGTTAGTTAATATGCTTCCACCCCCATGGTCACCATCTCCTAGCTATGAATCGCCTCCTCCTCCAGTTTTTGTTCTGATCCCTTTTACTTTTATGCATGCCTTTTATTCCTAAGTTTCTACTTCTCCCAGTTTATGCTGTGACTTTTTTTGGTTCTACGTACGTAATTTGTTATAAGCATCTAAATCTTCTTTTAAGAACCAACATTATGTCATGTGTATTTATTGTGACTTTAAATGTGTACCAAACATTTCTAACGGTAGAAAATCTATTTGGATTCTTAATTTACTTTTTATGAGTCTTTGAACACCATGTAATAAAAACTTGAGTTCGGAGCCTATCCTAAAAAGAGCTCGAAAGCTATAAAATGTGTTGCAGAGGCAAATTCCCATATCCATGATCATTCTTGGGTTTAGGATGGGTCATAGAAACCCATTTGGGGGTAACTGTTAATGCTCTTAATCGTTAAATGTATTATTCATAGAAAATCAAGTAGTAGCTCGTTGCTTTGCAGACTTGGAATCAACAGAGATTTTAGCTGTGGAAAGAACTAGTGGATTCAGGACTCTGAATCAATGAAAGGAGTAGTTTATTATTTTTTTTAAATAATTGTTATATTATTATTATTATTATGATGATGATGAAATGAAATGCAAATTTTAATGAAATGTTCATTCAGCTCAATAATACACAAAGTACCCAAAAAGTTAAAACAGGAATCATAAGAAAGAAGCAAGTTAGAAAAAAGTAAATTTGACAATAGAATGAGAAATTAAGAACAATGAGTTTTAATATACTTATAATTGTTATCTTAAGAAAGATGACGTATTTGCAGACTATTGGGGCACATTTTCCTGCAGCAACTTACAAAGATAAGCACATTGCAATGTTCCATTAGTGTTCTATCACTGTTCTTAATTATCATGCATATGCAACTACTAAAATCCTTCTTTCGGTTTGGAGCAATGCAAACTGCGGGAAGATTATCTTTTCCAGCCTTTCCAGATTTGTTTCTTTTGGATAAAACAAAATGTGTTGCTGATGGAGTACAAGGGGTGCGCTCCTAATAACATGCAGATCTCATATAGAAGGAAGATACTGTCAAATTCTAGTACAATAAACTCAACAAAAGAAGATAACAAACCAACTCCTATTTACATGACATGCAATAAGAGGATAGAGAAGATAAAGGGTAGCCACCACTCATAATAACTCATTGAAACATTTTCAAATCTAGCCATAATCCATAATCAAATTTAGCCCTTCCAAATTCTTGATAATAGTTTTCTTTTGATTTTGACATTGTATTGTGGATGAGAAAGTTCATTAAGAAAAAACTTCTTTTATTTTTTTACAGCTTCTCTGTAACTTTGTTTTACTTGGTTTCTTCTTTTGAGGAAAAGAGAAGATCAAGTAATAATTATTGGACCAAACACTACCTCGCATGATTTTGTAGATCCTAGATATATAAGAAAATGTAGCAGATGTGACTGCAACTGCACTCATGATACATGGTGGAAAACACCTTGATGCTGACCGGAATTACGGTTCGTTTCTAACGCCATGCAGCCTAAGTAATACAGCAATGTAGCATTTTCACCAGACCAATTATGGTCCCAAGTTCCAATAATGGATGCCAGTGAACTTCCTGTTGCAAAGATTAGACATAAACTTCAAGCGTGTGTATATATATATATATATA